>ML366539.1:0-53639 GCA_005239505.1 Nicotiana paniculata
CAAACTCAACTAAAATTATTTTAAATTTCCAAATATGATTATTTCTTCTATTTTCATATAAATCCTTTCCGGAATTAAGCTTGGACTGCGCACGCAAATTGAGGAAGAAAAATATAAGGTTTTTAAAGCTGATAAGCGTGGAATAAAGTCCTAAAACACAAGATGACCCCTTGGATCATCACAAGACGTCTAAGAACCCCATCTTTCAAACGTTGATCATGATGTCATATCATGTCAGAATTTATTTCTGGTGACGTAGACAACCTTTGCAATCTTTGTTTCAAAGGAAAGTAAAGTAACACTTTTCGAGGAATTTTGCTCCTACTTTTTTATGTAGAAGCCCCATTAGCTTTTTGACGTTCTCTTGAGTTTCACCTAGACTCGCCACAAACCAAGCAAGATTCAGCTTTTGCATTGTATCCAAAACAACATATGGAAGTAGTTGTTTATTCGGGTAATTGCAATAAAGCTTTTATAAAATATTGAATTCCTTATTAATTCCTCTTCAATTAAATAATATTTTTTGTTTGTTTAATCATCTAGCTAACTTATATTATGAATTTTTAGGAAACATGAATATGACAAAAGAATTGGAATTTAGCTTCCATTATGGTGGCCATTTTATATATTTTCCTTCCAGAAAATATGTAAGTGGGTAGTTGGTGAAAGAAAACATTGATATTGATTTCATAGCTTTTTTTGATCTGCTTGATGAAATGAAAAAGCTTTGTAACTTCAATATTCTTGAGGGAGATAAGTTTGTTTATTTGAGACGTGATAGAGTTATCAGTGATTGTGATGGGCTAGTGGAATGTCGTGAAGATTCAGATGTTAAGAATATGTTTCTCAGTTATGAGAAGCATAAGGATAAGTTAGTTGATATTTATACACTTCGAAAAAATGATATTTTCATGAGTTCTTTTCTCATAGAAAATAGTTCTAATGAGAACTCGTCTGAACAAGGGAGTGCAACGGTTATGGAAGAACATGAATCAACAAATTCAACAAATATTCCTCTTCTTTTATTGATCTTTGTCAATTCTTTCGATATTTTTACTTGAAGTATATTTACGTAATCTAAATGTAGGCCCTAACATTGTGAAAAGAAAAACTAGAGGGCCTACACGATGCGTGAAGATAATCAATTTACAGGAAGGACAAAAATTGGTCGTTCAATTTGATGAAGATCACCAAGCTATCGGTGAGGATGCAAACGATTTCATTTGGTTTTTGGGTAAAACAGTGAGAACCCGAACTTGTTGCCCATAAAAGGTAAATGGTTGAAAAGAAATAGAGCAAGACAAGATCGACCACATGGGACATTATCTTGTAAGAAAATTAGTAAACTAATAAAGTTTATAATTTTCTTTAATTTTTGATGGATTGACAATATGAGATACTAAGCAAGTTTGGTTTTAAATCACTAGTTCTAACTTTTATAATGGTACGTTTTATTTCTTCAAGGAAATGTTTAATTTTGATGTTTCCGAGGGAAAAAATGTGCAATTCTTCGTCATATGAGTGACCTCCACAAAGACTATAGGCACAAGTTGAAAAATAACTATTTCGATTCAAAAGCAACTTATCAACTTTGCTTACGGAATAAGCCTAAACTTCTCAATATAGATGAATTGAAATATTTTGTCAACCTTTGGAGTGACGTTGACTTTCAGGTATTTTAATTGATCTATTTATTCTTTTTAAATTATTATATGCGGTAAACACTAATATTATTAATTAGTTTTTTTAAACCTTTGTTCAGAAGAAAAGCACGCAAAACAAGGCCAATAGATAGGAACGTTCTTTGCCTCCATATAGTGGGACCAAAAGTTATGCAAGAATTAAATACGAAATGGTATGAACAATATGATATTTTTTTAGAACAAAGTTATAAGAACTATATTCACATATCTTATTCAATTAATGAAAATGATTATTATTTTCACATGAGAAAAAAAATGGAAAAGCTCCATCTCGTGTTAAAGTTTTTTTGGAATCTCACAAGAAAAAAAAGGAAAAAGTTAATGCTTTCCAAAAAGAAGTCATTGTAATGGCAATGCGTTCTATTTTATATTTATCTCCTCTTAGAATATACATTTGCACTTATGTTTAATTAATTTGAATTATTGATTGTAGGTTCAATTTGACCAATTAAAAGAGCAGCAAAAAAAAAAGGAAAAATTTCTTAAATGATGATGATATCTTTGAGAAAGTACTTGGGTAGAAAAAAATGGATATCTACGAGCATATGGTCCCGGAAAGAATATCAGTGAATATTTTAGAGGTAGACCAACAAAGATACAATTTATAAAGCAAATTGAATTGACCAGAAAAGAAGCAAATAAACGTGTGGAAGAAGTTAAAAGGGAAGCTGATGAAAATGTTAAAGAAATCAAGAAAGAAGTTGATAATAAACTAGTGAGGATGGAAAAACGATGGGAAAAAAAGATTCCAAATGATGCTTGCAGCTCAAATCGACAGCCAAATGATACAAATCAGATCGTAAGTAACTTATTATACTACTTATTAATATCTTTTTATATCATCCTTACAAAAAATTATTCTTATTAACGAGTATAATTTATTATTTTTCAGCGAAAATACTTTGTTGTACTTATTTATATTTTTAATTGTTGTTGCAGGTTGTGGAGTAGTGATGGAAGCATCAAAATTCACGTGGACATGAATAATTACTATTTATTTTGTAAAAGCGTATTGATATGTTTGAGTAAAATAATATTCCACTATTTTGAATGATATTGTTGAACATTTATTAAGTTTTTTTTTAATATTTCATTTATTAAATAATTACAATTGAAGGTATATTTCATGCCAAAAATAATTTCTACATTATATTAATTATTGTGGCTAATAGTATTCGAGGCAAAATTCTCAATTCGTAGCTATGGATTTTTGAATCGTAGAAAAATATATATATAATTTTCGCATAATATAAACATGGCTATATATTTTTATTTTCATAGCAAATGAAGAAGATCTTTTGCAACAATTTTGTGTTTTGTGGCAAAAAAGTATGGAATTTAGCTATGCATTTTTAATTTGTAGCTAAACATGAATGTCTATAATTGCTACGTATCACGAACATGGCTACATATTTTTACTTTTTGTAGCAAATAAAGAAAATATTTTGCTATAATAAGATATATTTCATGGCTAAAAGTATGAATTTTTAGCTACAATAAGAAAATATTTGTGCCAAATACTTCAATTCACTGCTATGAATTTTTTATCCGTAGCTGAATACGAGTACTATTCCTACGAAACTAAGCTATAGAAATAGACACAAAATTTAAAGTTACGTGGCAAACAAATTAAATCTTTTGCTACAATACAACACTTTGTAGCTACAAAATAAAGATAGTTATACATTTTATTTCTCGTGGCAAAAGAATAAAATTATTGCTATAATCATCTTTTCCGTGGCAAGAATGTATTTGTGATGACCCAAAAGGTCATCCTGTGTAAGTTTAGCTAAAACTGTGTTTGAGGCCCTGAAAGCCTCCGTTAATCACCTAGATGTGCGTGCGCAACCGGAAAGCCTTTATGTGGAAATGTGTTAAACAGTTGAATTTATGGTAATTAATTGAATAAAGTTGATTTTGGTCAATATTTCTGGTAAACGGACCCGTACCCGTGATGTGATGGTCCCGGAGGGTCCGTAAGAAAATATGGGACCTGGGCGTATGCCCGGAATCGAATTCTGAGGTCCCAAGTCCGAGAAATAATTTTTTTTAAGAAAATTGTTTTCTGAAAACAATAAAGACTTTTGATAATGAACTTTGATGTGAAACCCGTGTTACCGGGCCCGTATTATGGTTTCGGAGCCCGGAACAGGTTCAATATATAATTATATGATTTATCTGTAATATTTGGTAAGAAACGGACTTGGTTTGACGTGTTTCAGATCAAAATTGGAAAATTTAGAAGTTTATGAAGTTTGAGAAAATTCTATAAATTTTGGAGTTTAATTCATGGTGTTTGATGTTATTTTGGTGGTTTTATTACTTGAATAAGTCCGTAGGATGATTTTGAATTCGTGTGTATATTTGATTTTGAGCCCCGAGGGCTCGGGTGAGTTTTAGGTTGGTGTCGGGGTGCTAAACTTACAAAATTTCTGGTTTTGCTGTTGTATCTGGTGTCCAGCCTTTTCCTCTCTGTGATCGTGGTGTAAAGCACGCGATCGCGATGTTCAATTTGGGAAGGGGGTCAATTTGCTCTGCGCGAACGCACCTATGTCCGCGAACGCGTAGGTCTTCTGTGGGGTTGGGGGCTAGGTAGCGGGTTTTCTGTGCGATCGCGTTCTTTCGTTCACGATCGCGTGGGCTCCACATCTGGACTCTCTGCGATCGCACTCTTCACTTCGGGATCGCGTAAGTCTGAAGTCCAGTACTCTCCACAATCGCATAACCTTCTCCGCGATCGCGCTGGATATTTTCGCCCAGTTATTTAAAATACCCCAAAATAGAATGTAATACGGGATTTCACATTTTTCTATTACCTTCTTCTTCTCCACACCTCCTTTGGCCATTTTTTAAGAGCTTCATCACCATAACTCCATAGGTAAGTAATTCTAACTTCTTTTTCTTTCATTTCCCTCAACGTTTGTTAGATTCTAAACCCAAAAACATGGGATTTAAGGGTAGAAATTAGGGGTTTTGGGTAGAGTTAGGGCTTTTTCAATTTTTTGGAATTCGACCTCATTTTGGAGTTGGATTTCAAAATAAATAGTATATTCGGGCTGGTGGGGGAATGGGTGATCAGATTTTGGTCCGAACCTCGTGTTTGGATCAGGCGGGCTCGGGGTCAAATTTTGGTATTTTTGGAAGAATGATGGGAAATGTATAATTAGACTTTGAGATTGAATTATTGAGTCATTATTAATATTATTGAGTCGATTATGCTTAGATACTATCGTTTCGGAGTTGGATTCAGGAGGGAAAGCAGTGCTAGAGGCTTGATTTGCATTTTTGGAGTCGAGGTAAGTGTTTGGCCTAACTTTAGTGAGGAATTAGATGTTGAGTCGTATGTGCTACATGTATTATCATGCTCAATGTATATGTGAGGTGACGAGTACCTATGCATTGTTTGTCAAGCATGCATGTGAGTCTAATTGGTGAATTACTTGTTATTGTTCCGATATTTATTGTGCTTCGAAGTGGTTTCCTTTATAAAGTTGTTGAATTGCTGAGAATATATGTTTATGTACTTGTGATATGATACTTTAGTCGAGAACTCAATTCATTACGTTATGTACTTGTAAGAGATTGGTTATAGTCAAGTCCCTTGCCGGGCATTGCTATTATTTTGGTTGATGTCTTCCCCTTGTTGGGTTGTCTTCGAAGCGAATTTCATATTGTTGAATTCCTTTCCAAGTTGTTATTTTTTTGCTGATTTGGGTGAGGAAGAGTGTAAAGCACGAAGGGTGATGCCGTGTATTCATCTCATTCATTACATACATTGCATAGTGAGGAAGAGAGTAAAAGCACGAAGGGTGATGTCGTGCCATTATTTATATTGCTTTCATTTATACATTGCATAGTGAGGAAGAGAGTAAAAGCACAAAGGGTGATGCAGTGCCATGATTTACATTGCTTTCATTTGTACATTGCATTGTGAGGACAAGAGTAAAAGCACGAAGGGTGATGTCGTGCCATTATTTATATTGCTTTCATTTACGCATTGCATTGTGAGGATGAGAGTAAAATCACGAAGGGTGATGCCCTGTACATATTGTTTGAGTTATTATTTCCTGTTGTCTTGGTTCGTTTGCATTATCATTTGTTCAGTTATTCGTATTTTCTTCTCACTTGTTGCCCCATTACTTGTCCCCGTACAACCGTGCTTAATTGCTTATTCCTTGCTACCTTCTTTTGGTATATATTATAGAACTGTACAGGTAAATTGTTGTTGTCATGTCTAGCCCCGTCACTACTTCGCCGAGGTTAAGCTCGGCACTTATTCAGTACATAGGGTCGGTTGTACTGATGCTACACCTGCACTTCTTTATGTTGTGCAGATTACTCAGCCGGACCCGGAGGACATCGTTAGAGGGAGTATCCTTCAGTCCAATTCAGACGACACCGAGGTAGTTCCACAGGCGTACGTGGATCTCGGCGTCACTGTATATCTTTCATTCTGTCATCTATGTGTTTCCAGATAGATATATCATTTTATTTCAAACTGTTGTCTTTAGCTAAATCTTAGACTGGTTCGTGAGGTTGTGACTCCATTTCTGGGTTTGTACTTAAAGGGATTTCTTTGTTATTGGCTATTGTTATTTCGATTTGTTAAGCTTCCGCATTTTATCTCAATTATCTAGTTAGTGTTTATTACCTTCACTTGTTAATAAATCAAATCAGTTAACATGTTGGCTTGTCTAGCAGGTGCAATGTTAGGTGCCATCACGGCTTGAAGGTGGGATTTCGGGTCGTGACAAGTTGGTATCAAAGAACTAGGTTGCTTAGGTCTCACAACTCAGGGACAAACTTGGTAGAGTCTGAGGGATCGGTACGGAGACGTCTGTACTTATCCCCCAGAGGCTGCAAAGTTAGGAATAACTTCACGTTTTTTCTTTTCTGTCAAGCGATTTGAATTTTAAATGCTAATTGAGTTTTGATTCTATGGCGAGAACGCGTGCTTCCTCATCTACCGATCAGCAGCCCGATTCTCCTATTGCAGCTCCTACGAGGGGCCGAGGACGAGGCTGTACTGGAGGCCGAGGCAGGGGCAGGGCTCAGCCCAGAGCAGCAGCTCTAGTGGAGGACCCACAGGTAGACTTTGCCGGTGAGGTTACTACTCAGACAGTCCCAGTTGGACCAGCTCAGGTCCCGGAGGGGTTCATTGCCACCCCGATGCTTCAGGATGCTCTAGTCCGCTTAGTGTGACTCATGGAGAGTGTGGCTCAGGCCGGTCTTCTTCCTACTAAACCAGTCGTTTCACAGGCTAGGGGAGGGACCCAGACTCCTGCTACTCGCACACCAGAGCAGCTAGATCCTCAGTTTCAGACTCCGGCACCTCTGACGGCCGGAGTAGCTCAGTCGGGCATTGTGGCACCGGCAGTTGAGGGAGCAGCTATGTCAGCAGATGCTTTATGGATGTTGGATAAGTTCACCAAGTTATTCACTACTACATTTACTGGTGCACCATCAGAGGATCCCCAAGATTATTTGGACAGCTGTCATGAGGTTCTTTGGAACATGGGCATAGTAGAGTCCAATGGAGTTGATTTTGCTACTTTTCTTCTTTCGGGTTCTGCCAAGACTTGGTGGAGAGACTATTGCTTGACCAGGCCAGTTGGGTCTGCAACATTGACTTGGGTTCAGTTCTCCGAGTTATTCTTGGGGAAGTTCCTTCCAGTTACTCAGAGGGAGGATCTTCGGAGGCAGTTTGAGAGCCTCTAGTAGGGATCTATGTCTGTCACTCAGTACGAGACCAGGTTCATCACTCTAGCTCGGTAAGCTATTATGATACTCCCCACCGATCGTGAGAGAGTGAGGAGGTTTATTGAGGGTTTATCTCAGCCCATCAGACTTTAGATGGCCAGGGAGTCAGGTACTGATATTTCATTCCAGGATTCGGCCAATGTGGCCATGAGGATTGAGATGATTTTGTCAAAGGGTGGTGGTTAGGGGGCTGACAAGAGGCCCCGTCACTTTGGTCGATTCAGTGGAGCCCCATCTGGGGGCAGGGATTCTCTCGGCAGAGGTCATCCTCCCAGAGCCTATCAGTCGGCACTTTAGGTATCTCACAATGTACTGCCAGCTCCTATCCACCAGCACCTATCAGTGCACCGCCGCTTTAGAGCTTCCAGGGTGGTTATCAGGGTCAACAGGGCCAGTTCCAGAATCAGCAGCCACAACAGCAGAGGCCTTGTTATTCTTGTGGAGTTTCAAGGCACATTGCCAGGTATTTCCCCCGAGCTTCTTGTAGTTCTCAATATCAGAGTTCTCGTACCATGGTCACAGCATCAGGTGCACCCCCACCCCCTCAGCCAGCTAGGGGTGGAGGTCATGGTGCCAGAGGTAGAGTTCAAACTCATAGAGGTGGAGGTCAGGCCATGAGAGGTAGAGGTCAACCCGTAACAGGTAGGCCTAGAGATGTGCAGGTTGGAGGGGCTCAGCCCCGGTGCTATGTTTTTCCTGCCAGGCATGATGCTGAGGCTTTTGATGCAGTTATTACAGGTAAGGTTTCAGTTTGCAGCCGAGAGGCTTCGGTGTTATTTGATCCGGGTTCTACATTCTCCTATGTGTCTTCATATTTTGCCCCTTATCTGAGTATGCCCCGTGATTTCTTGAGTACTACTGTGAATTTGTCTACACCGGTGGGTGATTCTATAGTGGTAGATCGAGTCTACCGTGCTTGCTTAGTAGTTATTCGTGGTCTGGAGACTCAGGTTGATCTTTTGCTTCTTGATATGGTTTACTTTGATGTTATATTGAGTATGGATTGGTTATCCCCCTATTATGCTATTCTGGACTATCATGCCAAGACAGTGACCTTGGCCTTGCTAGGGGTACCTCGTTTGGAGTAGAGAGGGACTCCTAGTCATTCTTCTGGTAGAGTTACTTCTTATATGAAGGCTCGGCGCATGGTCGAGAAGGGTTGTTTGGCCTATCTGGCCTATGTTCGTGATTCTAGCGCCAAGGTTCCTTCCCTGTAGTCTATGCCCGTGGTTCGTGAGTTTCTAGAGGCATTCCCCACTGACCTACCGAGTATGCCACCCGACAGGGATATTGATTTTTGTATTGAGGTAGCTCAGGGCACTCAGCCTATTTCTACTCCGCCGTATCGTATGGCAACACCAGATTTGAAGGAATTGAAGGAGAAGTTGCATGATTTGTTGGATAAAGGCTTCATTAGGCCTAGTGGTTCTCCTTGGGGTGCTCTAGTGTTGTTTGTCAAGAAGAAAGATGGCTCGATGAGGATGTGTATTGACTACCGGCAGTTGAATAAGGTTACTATTAAGAATAAGTATCCTTTGCTGAGGTTTGATGATCTATTTGACCAGCTTCTGGGTGCTACAGTGTTCTCCAAGATAGACTTGAGATCTGGTTACCATCAGTTGAGTATTAGGGCTTCTGATGTCCCTAAGACAGCCTTTTGCACTCGTTATGGGCACTATGAGTTTTTGGTGATGTCTTTTGGGCTGACTAATGCCCCCGCTGCATTCATGGAGATGAACCAAGTGTTCAGGCCTTATTTGGACTCGTTCGTTATTGTTTTCATTGATGATATATTGATCTACTCTCGCAGCCGAGAGGAACATGAACAGCACCTTAGAGTCGTCCTCCAGACTCTGAGGGATAGTCAGTTGTATGCCAAATTCTCGAAGTGTGAGTTTTGGTTGAGTTCAGTTGAATTTCTAGGACATATGGTTTCATCAGAGGGTATTCAAGTGGATCCCAAGAAGATTTCGTCAGTCAGAGATTGGCCTAGGCCCATTCAGCTACAGAGATTCAGAGCTTCTTGGGCTTAGCAGGGTATTATCGCTGATTTGTGGAGGGCTTTTCATCTATCGCAGCCCCGATGACCAGGTTGAATCAGAAGAGTGCTCAGTTCAGGTGGTCTGATGAGTGTGAGGCGAGCTTTCAGAAGCTTAATACAGCCTTGACCACGGCACCAGTGTTAGTTTTGCCCACAGGTTCAGGATCATATACCGTGTATTGTGATGCTTCACGGGTTTGGCTTGGTGCAGTGTTGATGCAGGATGGAAAGGTTATAGCGTATGCTTCTCATCAGTTGAAGATTCACGAGAAGAACTATCCAATTCATGATTTGGAGCTTGCAGCTATTGTTCATGCATTGAAAATTTGGAGGCACTATCTGTATGGGGTGCCATGTGAGGTGTTCACGGACCATAAGAGCTTGCAGTATCTGTTCAAACATAAGGAGTTGAACATAAGGCAGAGGAGATGGTTAGAGTTGCTGAAGGATTATGATATTACCATTCTTTATCATTCGGGGAAAGCCAATGTGGTGGCCGATGCTTTGAGACGGAAGTCAGTCAGTATGGCAGTCTAGCTTATTTACCAGTCGGGGAGCAACCTCTTGCGTTGGATGTTCAGGCTTTAGCCAACCGATTTGTGAGGTTGGAGGTTTCTTAGATTGGCATTGTGTTGGCCCATACCGTGGCATGTTCTTCATTGTATGATCATATTCGGGCCAAGCAGTATGATGATCGTTATCTATGTACTCTTAGAGATACGGTTCGGCACGGAGGTGCCAAGCAGGTCACAGTGGATGATGAGGGATTTCTGAGGATTCAGGGCCGCATTTGTGTGCCTGATATTGATGGCATTCGTGAGTTGATTCTTCAGGAGGCCCATAGTTTCCGGTATTCCATCCATCCGGGCGTCGCAAAGATGTAGCAGGACTTGCGGCAGCACTATTGGTGGAGGAGGATGAAGAAGGATATTGTAGCTTATGTAGCTCGGTGCTTGAACTGTCAGCAGGTTAAGTATGAGCACCAGAGACCTGGTGGTTTGAAGCAGCAGATTCAGCTTCCCAAGTAGAAGTGGGAGCATATCACCATATACTTTGTAGCTGGACTCCTACGGACTTAGAGGATGTTTGATGCAGTATGGGTCGTTGTGGATAGGCTGACCAAGTCAGCGCACTTCATCCCAGTATCAGTTTCGTATTCAGCAGAGAAGTTGGAAAAGATCTATATGAGAGATATTGTTAGACTGCATGGTGTGCCCATATCCATTATATCAGACTGAACTCAGTTTACCTCCCATTTCTGGAGAGTATTCCAGCGAGAGTTGGGCACACAGATTGATTTGAGCACAGTATTTCATCCTCAGACGGACGGACAGTCTGAGCGTATTATTCAGATTTTGGAGGATATGTTGCGAGCTTGTGTCATTGACTTTGGTGGTTCATGGGACCAATTCTTTCCTTTAGCTGAGTTTGCCTACAACAACAGCGATCAGTCGAGCATTCAGATGGCTCCGTATAAGGCGTTGTATGGTAGGCGGTGTCGGTCGGCAGTCGGATGGTTCGAGCCGGGAGAGGCTAGATTGTTAGGTTCTGAGTTAGTCCAGGATGCCTTAGACAAGGTGAAGATCATTCAAGATAGACTTCGTACAGGTCAGTCCAGGCAGAAGAGTTATGCGGATTGCAGAGTTCGAGATTTGGCATTTATGATAGGAGACCATGTATTTCTTCGGGTGTCGCCCATGAAGGGTGTGATGAGATTCGGAAAGAAGGGCAAGTTGAGCCCTAGGTACATTGGTCCATTTGACTAGATAAGGTAGGAGAGGTGGCCTACAGACTTGCCTTGCCACCTAATTTGTCAGTCGTGCATCCGGTATTTCACGTATCTATGCTCCGGAGGTATATTGCGGATCCATCTCATGTACTTTACTTCAGTGGTGTCTAGTTGGACAAGGATTTGTCTTATGAGGAGGAGCCGGTAGACATTTTAGATCGGTAGGTGCGACGGTTGAGATCGAAGAGTTATCCTTCGGTTCGTGTTCAGTGAAGAGGTCAGCCTGTTGAGGCAGCTACCTGGGAGTCCGAGTCCGATATACGGAGCCGATATCCCCACCTTTTTCCCGATTCAGGTAGCTTTCTATGTCCGTTCGAGGACGAATGGTTGTTTTAGAGGTGGAGATTGTGATGACCCAAAAGTTCATCCTGTGTAAGTTTAGCTAAAACTGTGTTCTGAGGCCACGAAAGCCTCTGTAATCACCTCGATGTGTGTGCACAGCCCGGGTGCGTAGCCGGGAAGCCTTTATGTGGAAATGTGTTAAACAGTTGAATTTATGATAATTAATTGAATAAGTTGACTTTGGTTAATATTTCTGGTAAACGGACCCGGACCCGTGATTTGACGGTCCCGGAGGGTCCATAGGAAAATATGGGACCTGGGCGTATGCCTGGAATCGAATTCCGAGGTCCCAAGTCCGAGAAATGATTTTTTTTAAGAAAATTGTTTTCTGAAAAGAATAAAGACTTTTGATAATGAACTTTGATGTGAAAACCGTGTTACCGGGCCTGTATTATGGTTCCGGAGCCCGAAACAGGTTCAATATATATTATATGATTTATCTGTAAAATTTGGTAAGAAACAGACTTGGTTTGACGTGTTTCGGATCAAAATTGGAAAATTTAGAAGTTTATGAAGTTTGAGAAAATTCTATAGATTTTTGAGTTTAATTCATGGTGTTTGATGTTATTTTTGTAGTTTTATTACTTGAATAAGACCGTAGGATGATTTTGAAGTCGTGTGTATATTTGGTTTTGAGCCCCGAGGGCTCGGGTAAGTTTTAGGTTGGTGTCGGGGTGCTAAACTTACAAAATTTCTAGTTTTGCTGATGTATCTGGTGTCCAGCCTTTTTCTCTCTGCGATCGCGGGGTAAAGCACGCGATCGTGATGTTCAATTTGGGAAGGGGGTCAATTTTCTCTACGCGAACGCACCCCTATGTCCGCGAACGCATAGGTTTTCTGTGGGGCTGGGGTCTGGGTAGCGATTGTTCTGTGCGAACGCGTTCTTTCATTCGCGATCGCGTGGGTCCACGTCCGGACTCTTTGTGATTGCACTCTTCACTTCACGATCACGTAAGTCTGTAGTCCAGTACTCTCCGCGATCACATAACCTTCTCCGTGATCGCGCTAGGTATTTTCGCCCAGTTATTTAAAATACCCCAAAACAGAATGTAATACGGGATTTCACATTTTTCTACTACCTTCTTCTTCTCCACACCTCCTTTGGCCATTTTTGAAGAGCTTCATCACCATAACTCCATAGGTAAGCAATTCTAACTTCATTTTCCTCCATTCCCCTCAACCTTTGTTAGATTCTAGGCTCAAGAACATGGGATTTAAGGGTAGAAATTAAAGGTTTTTGGTAGAGTTAGGGCTTTTCCAAATTTTGGGAATTCGACCCCATTTTGGAGTTGAATTTCAAAACAAATTGTATATTTGGGCTCGTGGGGGAATGGGTGATCGGATTTTGGTCCGAACCTCGTGTTTGGATCAGGCGGGCCCGGGGTCGAATTTTGGTATTTTTGGAAGAATGATAAGAAATGTATAATTAGACTTTAGGATTGAATTATTGAGTCATTATTAATATTATTGAGTCGATTATGCTTAGATACTATCGTTTCGGGGTTGGATTCGAGAGGGAAAGCAGTGCTAGAGGCTTGATTTGCATTTTTGGAGCCGAGGTAAGTGTTTGGCCTAACTTTAGTGAGGGAATAGTTGTTGAGTCGTGTGTTCTACATGTATTATCATGTTCAATGTATATGTGAGGTGACGAGTACCTATGCATAGTTTGTCAATCATATCTGTGAGTCTAATTCTTGAATTACCTGTTATTGTTCCGATATTTATTGTGTTTTGAAGTGGTTTCCTTTATAAAGTTGTTGAATTGCTGAGAATATCTGTTTATGTGCTTGTGATATGATACTTCAGTCGAGAACTCAATTCATTACGTTATGTACTTGTAAGAGATTGGTTATAGATGAGTCCCTTGCCGGGAATTGTTATTATTTGGTTGATGTCTTCCCCTTGCTGGGTGGTTTTTGAAGCGAATTTTATATTGTTGAATTCCTTGCCAAGTTGTTATTTGTTTGCTGATTTGGATGAGGAATAGTGTAAAGCACGAAGGGTGATGTCGTGTATTCATTTCATACATTTCATAGTGAGGAAGAGAGTAAAAGCACGAAGGGTGATGCCGTGCCATGATTTACATTGCTTTTATCTACACATTGCATTGTGAGGAAGAGAGTAAAAGCACGAAGGGTGATGTCGTGCCATTACTTATATTGCTTTCATCTATACATTGCATAGTGAGGAAGAGAGTAAAAGCACGAAGGGTGATGTCGTGCCATTACTTATATTGCTTTCATCTATACATTGCATAGTGAGGAAGAGAGTAAAAGCACGAAGGGTGATGTCGTGCCATGATTTACATTGTTTTAATTTATACATTGCATTGCGAGGACGAGAGTAAAAGCACGAAGGGTGATGTCGTGTCATTATTTATATTGATTTCATTTACGCATTGCATTGTGAGGATGAGAGTAAAAGCACGAAGGGTGATGTCGTGTCATTATTTATATTGATTTCATTTACGCATTGCATTGTGAGGATGAGAGTAAAAGCACGAAGGGTGATGCCGTGTACATTTTGTTTGAGTTATTATTTCTTGTTGTCTTGGTTCGTTTGCATTATCGTTTGTTCAGTTATTCGTATTTTCTTCTCACTTGTTGCCCCATTACTTGTCCTCGTACTACCGTGCTTAATTGCTTATTCCTTGCTACCTTCTTTGGTATATATTATAGAATTGTAAAGGTAAATTGTTGTTGTCGTGTCTAGCCTCGTCACTACTTCGCCGAGGTTAGGCTCGGTACTTACTCAGTACATGGGGTCGGTTGTTCTGATGCTACACCTGCACTTCTTTATGTTGTGCAGATTACTCAGCCGGACCCGGTGGACATCGTTAGAGGGAATATCCTTCAGTCCAATTCAGACGACACCGAGGTAGTTCCGCAGGCGTACATGGATCTCGGCGTCACTTTCTATCTTTCATACTGTCATCTATGTGTTTCCAGACAGATATATCATTTTATTTCAAACTGTTGTCTTTAGCTAAATCTTAGACTGGTTCGTGCGGTTGTGACTCCATTTCTGGGTTTGTACTTAAAGGGATTTCTTCGTTATTGGCTATTGTTATTTCGATTTGTTAAGCTTCCGCATTTTATCTCAATTATCTAATTAGTGTTTATTACTTTTACTTGTTAATAAATCAATTCAGTTAACACGTTGGCTTGTCTAGCGGGTGCAACGTTAGGCGCCATCACGGCCTGAAGGTGGGATTTCGGGCCGTGACAGTATTATCATCACAACTAGAACATAGAAAATTTTTATAGCAATAACTATTAGTTCTTAGCCATGGGTCACGTAAAGTTTGTAGCTAACTTTTAGTTACGCCCTTCTTGCTACGAATGCTATGGAAAAATTTTTTTAGCTAAAGTGTTTAGCTACAAAAAATTTTATATTTAGCTACAATATATTTTATAGCTATATATGCATAATATTGTAGTGAATATTGACACTTTAAGGAATTTCACTTGGTGGGAAATAGAAGAGACATGATGTTTTATTTTCCCTGCGATGATGTAATGTAATGACATTAGATTTATCCTTTTTGTGCTTTTTGCAACCAAAAAGAAAAAGATAGTGAATCAAATTTTAATATTTTGTTTCATATCTTGTCCTTAGAAAACCTCTTTCATGTTCGATGGTCCATGACACAGTATAGTTATTGATTGTGACGTACAAGTTGCAATATTGGGTCACTTTCAATAGGAGGCGTCCATTAAATAAAATTACTTGATATTCTGCTGGTAAGAATTTTTACAAAAGTTATGCTAGAGAGTAAGTGAAAAACTATAACTATTTCCCTGATTGCAAAAATGTTACTCCCTTCATTTCCTTTTACTAGTTCCTTATACTAAAATGACTTTCTTTTTTACTAATTCATTTTAGCAAATTATATAAAGAATAATTTAAAGTAAATATTTTAAAGGGGTATATAAACCTTTAGCCTCAAAATTGGATAACGAATTAGTAAGTGGTTTTAAGGATATGCGGATTAACATGACAGAAAGTGATAAATTAAGTTGCAATTGAAATAAACAATGATAAAGTAAATTCAATCCACGCGAATTGGACAATTTCAGTCTTGGAAGATTAGTCACCCTCGAACCAGATGCACTTCGATCGGTATCAAGATACAGAAGAATAAGAGATTAAAGAGAAAAATAATAACATATTGCTTTGGAATGCTTGTTACAATGTCTTCTATGAATTATCAAACCTCCTTTATATAACATAGCAGTCCTACTTTAGGTACAATTCTATAAAAGGTAAAAAAATCTCTTGATTTACTGATTGTCGATTCTTTATTGATACGTGCCGAGATTTTCGCCGTAATATCCGACTGGTCATGGATATTTTCGTCTTTTGTTGGCTGTGCTAACAATGTTTCTTCGAGCTCGTTTGAGGCTAGGTTCGATTCCAAGATCACGGCCTCGATATTCTCGAAGGCAAGCGTTCTGCCTCCGGGTTCTAACCCGGTGGGACTTGAGGTCGATCTTCAGTCCTTTATTGTCATATTTCGAGCCTGAGCTACCATGTCGTTGGAGATATCGATTTTTATCGTATACAGATAGTCCCCTCATTTTTTGGAGAGTAGACGACGAGAAACAACATGAGATTCCAATTCTTACTTCGATGCCCCATGACAGAAATGACAAAACAAACGAAGCATCTCGTCAGTCAAGTCTTAATGACATTAAATGCATGTCAGCCGCCAGTTGGTCATTCCTGGATGTGAACCGCCGCTGAAATATTAGAAATACATCTTCCTTTGTTCATTCCAACTTTGCATCCAAACCTTCTATCCTCGTACCTTTGAAATTTCAATATTTTCTTGTTGTTATACTCTGGTTATTTGAGATCCTTTTTAAGAACTCTTGTCTATTTCCATCTCAAGCCAACAAGTGCACTCCTTCATCTTCATCTCTTCCTCTATTTTTAAAGAAATGACAAAGACTTCAAAAATCGTTCCCCAAAATGAAACCCCTTCTACTTCACGGCCGGCTACTGAAGAAGAAATTGTTTCACGTACTGTTGTCGATGAACCAGTACCAGAACCCCCTTTGAAAATGTTCATCACTAGAGGATGCTCGGTAACTGCCGATTTCGAGGTTGAAAAACCTTCCTCCGTACAAGGCCGGTGTGAGGAGTTCTCGAGATACATATGCTCGATCATTGAAGAAGTTCTCTCTGCGGTCCGAAAAGAATGCAACTGGCCCGGTAAGGGCATAGTGATCCCTAACCCCGACGAAGCCATCACAGCCCATGTCGAGGGATACCAAAATGTTTAAACTTATACCTTTACATTGGGTCTGATGGACCCGGTCATCGTTGAATTGTGCAATAGATAGGAGGTATGCCTCGGTCAAATTCATTCTTCACTCTGAAGGATCGTGATCCTCCTTTGGTTCTTCGTGAGCAGAATCGGTGGCTGCTCGTTCACTGTCGACCATCTTCTACGCTTGTATAGTCCCCGAATATTCCAAGGGGAGAGGACTGATAAAGCACGTGCGTCGTGCTAGCAAGGCTCCGTTCTCGAGTATTGATGAAGATTGGGATCAGGGCTGGCAAGGTCGTTTTGTCCGAGTGAGGACTTCAGACTTGATCCCAATTGAGCGCATGCCATTCCCCGAGAAGTGGAATACATCACATAAGTACAATTTTATTTTCAAAAGTCAAATTCATACTTATTTCCTTCTTTCTTATCGGTGTTTTGTGGTGGTGTAGCCATTGCTCGGGTCCCGAACGCCGTCCCTCGACTCAAAGAGTGGGTTGAGAGCATCGTATCACAGATGCTTACTCCAAGCGCTCATGCAAGCTCTCGAAGGGCCGTTGGGAGGCTTGTTCCCATGGTGAGATTCCTTTCCTGAGTAGGTAACATTTTGATTCCTTTTTTATCATTGAGTCCTTACTCCCTTTACTTCTTTTCGTAGGTTTATCCAAGGATGCCGAACTGAGGCCTCCAGCCGGTAGTGAGGACTTACCTACCGAGTCCCCTGCCCAAAGACAGGCCGAAGAGAAGAAAATAAAGAGGGTTCCGAGTTCTCCAAGCTCAGAAAATAAGAAAACAAGAAGAAGGCTATCGCGCAAATATAAAGAAAGTACCAACGCCCGAGCACCACCTTCAGACATACTCTATTGGCTAAGGGACGAGTCCGAAGAAGAAGGTGAATCCTTTGATCTAGTAATAATCGTCTGTTTAGCTGATTTTCACGATATTGCACCATCACCAAGGGTGAATACATAACCACTAGTGAATTTTGTCTCATCTGAATCAGAGCTCCAGTTTGCATCACTGTAACCTTCTAAGGTAGAAGGAAATCCACTATATACCATAATTCATGGTTCCTCTCAAATATTTCATTAGTCTATCTAATGCAGACCAATGCTCTCTGTTGGGATTATGAGTATATCTACTTAGTCTACATACAACATATGCTATATCAGGCCTTATAAAATTTATTAAATGCATCAGACTCTCAATAATCTGCACATATTTAGATTGAGCAACTGTGTCACCATTATTCTTTTTCAACTGAGAGTCAACATCAAAAGGAATGCTCACAGATGTGACATTAAAATATCCAAACTTCTTAAGAAGTCTCTCAACATAATGTTCTTGTGACAACATTATTCCATCTTCACTCCTTATAACTTTAACTCCAAATATTATATTTCTTCACACAGATTTTCATATCAAAATTAGTAGACAAAAATAATTTAGTACTTTGCACAATATTTTAACTTGTACCAAATATAAGCATGTCATCAACATATAGAAATATTAACACATAATCATTGTCTATCACTTCAGTATAAACACATTTATCCACCTTCACTGAAGAAAAACAGTATCTCAGTAAGACTTGTTCAAATTTCTCATACCACTGCTTAAGAGCTTGTTTAAGGCCATAAAAAGAACTCGGGTTGAAGCATATAAATTTCTTCTTCTAATTCGCCATTCAAAAGCTGTTTTGGCATCTATTTGATGGATAAAAAGCTTACGGACTGAAGCTAAGGAAATTAAAACTCGAATATAAGAAATTTTAGTTACTGGTGCAAATGTATCAAAATAATCTATATTTTGGTTTTGAGGAAATCCTTTTGCTACTAACCGAGCTTTATATTTATCTAAAGATATATAAGGATTACATTTCCTTTTGAAAATCCATTTAAAACCAATTTGCACCCGGAGGTAAATCAGTTAAAATCCATGTATTATTTTTCTTAATAGAATCAATTTCAATTTTTATTGTCTCTTTCAAATATTTAGCACCAGAAGAAGATATAGCTTCAAAATAAGTTGATGGTTCATTATTAACAAGAAAAGTTTGAAAAATATTGCCATAAGAAAAATATTCTTTTCTAGGCCTTTTACTGCTTCTCAATTCTTCATTAGAGATAATCTCATTATTTGTTTCAGCATGTGTATGAGAAATTTTATCAGACGATGAAAAAAATATGTTCAAAGATTTCTGCATTCTTTGTCTCAATTATAGTATTGCAATCAAGCACGTCACTTTCTAAAACAAGAAATCTATATGCAACACTATGTTCAGCATATCTAATAAGCATACAATCAGCAGTTTTAGAACCTATTTTTCTCTTTTTAGGTTCAGGCAAAAGAACTTTAGCAAGGCAACCCCACACTTTTAAATATTTTAAGTTAGTTTTATAATCCTTCCACGATTCATAAGGAGCTTTACCAGTTCTTCTATGTGGTATTCTATTTTGAGTGACATACAGATAAAATAGTTTCACCCCACAAATTATCAGAAGCATTAATTAGAACTAACTAACATAGAGTTCATCATCTCTTTCAACGTTCTATTTATCCTTTCAGCTACTCCATTTGACTTAGGTGAATAAGGCGGAGTTACTTCATAAAATTATTCTATTCTTTTTACAAAATTCATTAAAAGATAAATATTCTCCACCTCTGTTAGATTTAATTCTCTTGATTTTTCTATTAAGTTGATTTTCAACCTCAGTTTTATAAGAAGTAAAAGTATTAAAAGCATCATCTTTATTTCTAAGCAAATATAACTTAGTATATGTAGAAAAATCATCAATAAAAGTCACCTAATATCTTTTACCACCTCTATTCATAGTCTGCTTTAAATTGCCTAAATCAATGTGAATCAAGGATAACAAATCAGTTTCTCTATTTATAGAAAAATAAGTCTTGTTGGCCCAAGAAAGAGAATAGTTTTGAAGATTGACAAAGGAACTCAGACATAAACCAGGTCCATCATTGGAGACATAGACACATGCAGAGTTAAAGGCATGTGAGGTGCACATGCAGGAGATAAACGAAATCTGGGAAATAAGAGATATCTCCTGATCGAAAAGATTGCAAAATGATAAGGAGAAGGGCTCCTTACTGAATAAGAACAGAATCTAAGGTAAGGAAGGATTTGAGGAGTTGAATTTGACTAGAACTCTTCCACTAAGGAAAAAATGCATTAGGATTCTAGTTAGTTCCTTATCTTCTAACTCTTATATATTGCAGAATGTTCTTATTGTAAAGGGACACACAAAACAGAAATTTATCAAGAATTGAGAGCAAAATTCGTGAAGAAATTTTGCAAGCAATTCGAGTCAAATTGGAGAGTGCGAATCTGGAACTACTTGAACCAGATAGAAGAACCAGTTCCATCTGTTGTCTTTTAGTCTATTTTATTTATAGTAGAAATTTACAATTTATACCTTTCATCTTTATCTAGAAGCAATTGTAATAGGTACTGAGTGTTCAAGTTATAGTTAACTTGAAGTTTGTCGCAAATAGCTAGAGGCTAGTTTGCCACAAAGGGTTATAGTTAATCCTTAGGTTTACAAAAGAGTTTATTTTATAAATGATGTTTGGCTCATTGATTTAGTGAAGATTTTGGAAAAATCCTACTGGGAAGTAGGTCGTGGTTTTTTCACCTTTTGAGCTAGATATTTTCCACGTAAAATTATTGTGTTCTTTAAATTCTGCATTTATTACTCCGCAAATTGTAGGAGTTAGAACACATAGAATAACCTGGTCCTTCTATAACTACTGCACGCGAAAATTGATCACCATACAAATCCCCCCCCCCCTTTGTGTGGTATTGACATAGATAAACAACATGTCTTTTTAGTACTTTTAGTTTCAGCACATATTTCACACTTGTCAATATTATTTGAGTCTAAACCATATATTAATCCTATTGAATGCATTTTCTTTATATACGCAACATTAATATGTCCTAGTTTAGCATGCCATAAAGAAATAGACTCAACCATGTAAACAGAAGAAGATGCATTTTTATTGCTAGTTTTAAAAATATTAAGCATGAATAAACCATGGTTACAATATCCATTGCCCACAAAAATATCATTTTTGGTCAATATGGCCTCATAATTTTCAAAGAAAATCTTCATTCCAACTTTTCCTAATAACCCCGCAGGAACCAAATTGGTTTGGATATTAGGGACATGTAATACATCACTCAATGCTAGATTTTTAACAGATGTGAATTTGAAAAGAATTTTTCTATTCCTAAGAACGCGAGTTGTTTCTGAGTCACAAAGATAAATATTTTCTTCTCTTTCCTCAATTTGAGCGTAATTTTTGTCTTCACAAATGTGCCTTGTAGCACCAGAGTCTAACACCCAATCTCTCACAGTGGCCACATTATTTATTTGGAAAATGACCGCAATAATTATATTATCGGCTTTAGTCAAATTTAATTGACTTAGCGAGATTATAATTTATCCCAACTCTTCTCTTGCAGTGAGGTGCATTTTTCATGAAGATTTTAGTATTAACATTGGATATGTAACCATGCCTATTTACATACATGTATTTTGATATTATTGTCTACCAAAATTGTGGATGCAGTAACGCATTTGCAACACCACGGATATTTGGCAGGAAAACTGGAACAGTAGCAGCAGAGACAACACCAAAATTGGTAGCACCATCAAAAATTGTCCTAGTAGTATTATTTTTCATAGTTTCTTAGAATGTAGGGAAATGACACAGAAAAATAACTATAATAATACTGCGATAATATTATTTGTAAGCATATACACGAATTGACTTAAGTCGTGCTAGGACTGTCCTAAGAAATTATTTCAGCAATGTGAAATGTTTTCCCACGATTAAACAAGCCCATCTCTATTTGATTTAGAGGATACATAAATCAGCAAAATTAAATAATAAATCCAGCAAGTTGGATACTTTAAAAGAAATAACTTGTGAACGGGAATTGGGACGAAACGAGACTATAAGAAAGCTTAATAATTGCTATGATAATGGCTACATAACTAGGTATTGATTGAACTACAAAGGAGAAGATAATTTTCTTTCTTTTTTGATGATCATTCGAAAGTGTAGATTGTGGATATATATAGGCAAGAATAATGATGATTATCTTGACAAGTGGTTTAACACTTACCCATGAACAAACATGCAAGATGCCAGCATCCCAAGGCCATTGTCAATCAATCTTTTAAAAGAATTCCACATGTAAAGCTCTTGTCATGTACCAATTATGTAACAGTATGTGGCCACAAGGCTTCGTTCAAAAAGTCACTTGAAAATAGATATGACACTTGTAAAATAAAAAGACACATGGTTATTCAAATTTTTTAAAATACTCCCACGCTTATACTTTCAAATTTCAAGCGACACCTTTTCTTGTGGAATCCTGCTACTCGATCTTGTACCAAAGTGCTTGACATTGACGACATGACATTAAGGAAATATGGCAGTTATATTACAACCACTGCGTCCTGGGGACTTTGTTTTGACTCTTTCAAGAATGATTTACAAGGTTGTGATGTTTATATACGATTCTGTTGCAATTGCTAGTCTTAAAACCAAGGAACGGAGGCGAGTCAAATTACCTTATGATGTTTGCTCTATGCATTCTGATGCTTGGATTACATTGCACGGACGACTTCACTCTAAGACAGTAAGGCACGATCTCTGAGTCTAAGTCTTATCAAGGAGTTGATTTAGATAATGATATAGTTGGTTTAGGTGTTTTAGATGAATGTCTTTGTATGACTTGTCTGAAATCTTATTAAGGGTTTTGAGACACTGATCATGAAGGAATATGGAGCAAAGGAATCGTGGACACCCTTATTTTTCATAAAGGATTTAAGAATAGGTCTTCTTTTTGGACTTGCAGCGCCTTTTATCGTGACAGAGAATGGAGAATTAGCTTTGCTAATACGCGAATGAGATAGCCAGAGAATTGTTATATACAATCTTAAGGATGATAATATTCGAGACATTGTTGTTTCTTTTGCTTCAATATTCTTATTATCTTGTTGTTTTTGGTATTGCTTTTTTTCTATAGTTTTTCTTTTACTGTATTTCTTTTCAGTAATGTTGGACTATGTTTTTCCTGAGTCAATGGTCTATCAAAATCAGTCTTTCTAACTTCATAAGGTAGCGATAAGGCTGCATGCAGACTTCATTCCCTAGACCCTACCTGCGGGATCATATAAAAAAGTCAAGGGGACTCAACACGTATATGTACTTAAAAAATAATTTTACCTATCTAAACAATATGTTTTTCCGGAGAAGGGGTGTAAGTTGACACCCGTGGGAGCTACGTAGCTCCGCCACCGGATACATCACAAAATGGAGAGATGTTAATGTTGTGGAAGCTGAATATATAGAAAGTGATTAAATCACACCTACTATATTTAAAGGTAGCTAATAAATAGTAATTGAGACAATAATAAAAAGAACACCAAAAGTTTACGCGGTTCAGCGAAATTTGATTTTTGTCTAGTTCTCGGACACAATCAACTCAAACTTTATCTCACTCCAAAAATACAAGTGAAATATTACAAGAGAGAAAGAAGATTCAAATGCCTTAGGAGATAAGAAGTCAAGTGAGAAATGTTTACAAATGAACAAAATCTTTACTATTGATAGAAGAGAAATGACTTTAATAATGTCATGCATGATATCACATTAAGTGTGATCATCCAATTTAAATGCATCTACCAATTTCCTTCTAAAAAGGAGGCTTTCAAATATTAACACTAATTCACATTAATCTTGTCAAATTCAACAGTTAAATGACTAGAAATCTCTTAATTTACATGTAAATGCTTAGATAACTAACCAAGGAGTCTTGTTATAATAATACCTTCATTTGTGATGAGGTAAGACGGTACCTAGAAGATAAAACAAGTTAAGATGATCTGCACTTGACCTTTATCGAAAACAAAAATGAAAGAGAAAAAGATTAAAAAGAAGAAGATGATATGCACTTGAAGAGTAAGAAGGAAGAGCAAGAAAACTACATTCTTTTTTATTCAATTCATCCACGCTTTAACCTCCTGAGGTGGCGGGGGTTTGACTAATAACTTAAAAGGGAAGTTAGTACAACAAGAAGGGAGAGACATAAAACCTTACCTCAGGGGATCCTAGCTAAGCTAATTAAACTAGGAGCAGAAATTGGAGCATATCCAACTTGAACTTCTGCCACCTTGTTGCCTTCTCAGGCGTATAAAATTCGAAAAATCGAATAAGTTGACTGAATCGAATTAGTTCGGTATTTTGGTATCGATTTTTCAATTATTCGGTATGAAATTTTCGGTTGTTCGTTGATCTCGATATTCAAGTCTTGATTTTTCAGCAATACCGAAATACCGAATATTTCCTATAAGTATAGGTATAATTCCAACCGGGTAGTCCAAGTTACCCAACCCCATAATGCATAATCCAGTAACTATTAGTAATAAAAAGGAAATTTTGTATTCCTATACACTATTTGAAACTTTATTATCCTTCCTACTTAAGTTTTAATTTAATTACATCATATATACAAATTTACCAATTATATACACTTTAGGAATTAAATGAGTATCATTTATATTAGGAATCAATTATTTCTCATCCTTATTCTCTCTCTGTCCTGCGCTCTCTCTCTCTCTCCGTCTCTCTCTCTCTCTCTCTCTCTCTCTCATGCGCGCTCTCTCTCTCTCAACATCTCTCTCAATCTCTAATTTCAGTAATGTAGAGCAAAGGAAAAGAGCAGCAATTCCACCAATGACATCCATTAAAAAGCTTTGAAGCTTTGAATTTGAATTTGGATTTTCAAAAACCATTATTTGTTTGAATTGGTTGTTGTTGCAAACAATGGGGAATTCTCTCTACGTCTCTCTCTATATCTCAATCCCTAATTCCAGTAATGTAGAGCAAAGGAAAAGAGAGCAGCAATTCCACCAATGACATCTATTAAAAAGCTTTGAAGTTTTGAATTCGAATTTGGATTTTTAAAAACCATTATTTGTTTGGATGAGTGTTGTTGCAAATAATTGAAAATATTGTTTGGAGTTTATATCTCAATTTTGAGGGTGTTTTGATGAAGATTAGACTTGATTTTGGTTCAACTTCAGATTGAAACTCGTTGAAGTCGAAGTCGAAGAAGAAGAAGAAGACGACATGATATACGTTATACTTACGAAATTGTAGTAAAGTTATAATAAAATTATAGAAAAAATATATTATGTTGTTTATATTTTTTTATTTATTTAAATATTGTATAAAAGTTGAACAATATTGTATAAAAACTGTATTTAAGTTATATGATATTGTAGTTGTATATAACTGGGTAGAAATAATGTATGGAAGTTGTAGCTAAGTTGTAGATAAGTTGTATAATATATAATTAGTTGTATAAAATTTATTTTTACTATGTATAAATCAGTTACAAAATATACAAATGACATATTGTATAAAATTTGTATAAAAATTATATTTAAGTTGTATGATATTGTAGTTGTATATAAGTGGGTAAAAATAATGTATGAAAATTGTAGATAAGTTGTAAATTAAAATTTTCCAAGGAAGCTAGCTACCGAAAATTCTCTGTATCTTCTATATTAATCTCTTGCGCAATGTCTATGTCGATCTTCAACTTAAAGTTTGTTTTAAGAAGATTAAAAAAAAAAATAGAAAAAGCCTACAATAATATATTAGTACTGTTTAGATTTGTGTTTTTAAATACATAACAGGAGAATGATGAACATTTTGATTAATCATATTTATATTAAGTTTGGCTTTGTTAATTATGTGATCTCTTGATCATCAAGCAACTAATTTTTATGAAATTTTAACTGTTACAACTATATTTTTTTTTTTGAAACAAAAATAAACAGAAATAATCAGTGTTGAACTTGCAAGAAAATAAAAGCACTTATATTGTAACGACCCGGTCGGTCGTTTTAAGAATTAACGCCTTGATCCCCTATTTACCGTGTCTCCCATGTCTATTTATGTTATTGGAACCTGTCGGTGCGTTGAGTGATGAAATCCGGGGTGATTTCAGACACATAGTCCATAAATATGGATTTTAGCTTTAGAAATCTGGCCGTAGCTAGAGATGTGTGAAGACGGATCCGGAATGGGATTCCGTCGACCCCGTTAGCTCCATTGGGTGATTTCGGGGTTAGGAGCGTGCTCGGAATGTGTTTTCGAGGCTGGTTGTGGATTTAGGCTTGAATTGGCGAAAGTTAGAAATTCGGCGAATTCGGCCGATAGGTGAGATTTTGATATCGGACTCGAAATGGATTTCCGGAAGCGACAGCAGGTCCGTAATGTCGTTTATGACCTGTGTGCAAAATATGAGGTCATTCAGATGAGTTTAGACGTGTTTCGGTGTTAGATGTGAATTCTAGAATTTTTCTAAGTTCTTAGGCTTGAATCTATGCATAATTGATGATTTTGATGTTATGCGATGTATTTTTAAGGCTCAACCAAGTTTGAATGAGGTATTAGGGTTGGTTGGTAGGTTTGGTTGAGGTCCCGGGGGCCTCGGGTGTGTTTCGGGTGCCCAAAACGGGCATATTTGGCCTAAGTCCTTTTGTTGGTTTTCTGGTCTTACAACAGCAGGTAAGTGTTCTCTGCGATCGCGTGAATCAGTCCGTGATCGTGTAGTGTTAGATAGGGGTGGTCAGAAATTGTGCTTCGTGATCGCAGAAGTCTAGCCGCGATCGCATTGTTCTGGTCAGTTGGTCTCTGCGATCGCACGCCCAGGATCGCGATCGCGTAAAGTATCCTAAGGCTGGGTGAGGTGCAGTGTTTTGCTCTACGCGGTTGCGTGGTCTCTGACGCGATCGCATTGTTGTAGGGTCAGAAGGTCCGCGATCGCAGACCTTTAATCGCGATCGCGATGAAGGAATTTCAAGTGCGTGTTTCATTACTCTCCGTGATCCCGACTCATTGTACACGATCGCGTAAGGCAAATGCCTGGGCAGAATATTAAAACCCCAAGTCCGAGGGTTTATGCCATTTTCATATTTTCGAATTTGAGAGCTCGGGAAGGGCGATTTTTGAAGACTTTTACACCTGGGTAACTTGGGTAAGTGATTTCTATCCCTTATAGATCATATTTCATGATTCCAATCTTAAATTCAACCTCTAATTTCGAAAATTATGGAAAAAATGGGATGAACTTCATAGAACAAATTATTAAGTTTTGGTTGGGTATTTGACCTCCGATTTATGAGATTCTTATATGGTTAGACTCGTGAGTGAATGAGTGTTCGAAAAATATAAATTTTACTCGATTCCGAGACGTGGGCCCGGGGGACTTTTTGGATGTATTTTCTAAATTCGTGTTCTAGCTTATAAATAATTAGCTATCTTGTTCCTTGAAATGATATTTACACCGTGCAATCGATTAGATTAGATTTGGGCCCCCCGGAGTCCGATACTCGTGGCAAGAGTTTGGTATTGAGTTGATTAGCGCAGTCCAGGTAAGTGGCTTGCCTAATTATGTGTTGGGGATCTTCCCTTAGGCATTTTTATACTGATTTTGTTATGTGGATGCCGTGTACGCGAGGTGACGAGTGCGTACACGGGTCATTGTTGCTAAAATCCTATTTTTCTCCCATGAAAACGCTCATTTTCATTCATATATTACTGTTTCCTATCTTAATTGAGTAGATAGCCTAAGTGTAAGCATGCCTACCTGTTCTGACTTGAATTCCTCTTATTTGCTACTAGTCACATCATGCTTAAGTAGTTTTACGCTATCCGTACCTGTTGTTTTTCCTGGATTGTTTACTTAAGCCATAATTGACGTACTTCTGTTTGACATATTTAATTTGAGACTACGGATCGAGATCCAGGAGCTTTCACCCTGTACTGCATTCATATTTAAATTGGGACTACGGACCGAGATCCGGGAGCTTTCCCCCTGTACTGAGATGCATATTTAAATTGGGACTACGGATAGAGATTCTGGAGCTTTCCCCCTGTACTGCATAGCATATTTAAATTGGGATTATGGACTGAGATCAGGGAGCTTTCGCCGTGTACTACATTGCACATTTATTGTTGAGATATATGTTGTGCTGAGCCGAAGGCTCTCTTTATGTTATTAAATCTTTCCGTTTTCGTTAAACCTTGTTATCATTGCTTGTCTATCTTTCACTGTTTTGAAAATTGTATATTGACTTGTTTTACAAACTCAGTAGGGCCTCTACCTGACCTCGTCACTACTTGACTGGGCTTAGGCTTGACACTTACGGAGTACCGAATGTGGAGTACTCACGCCCTTTCCTGCGCATGTTTTCCCCATGTGCAGATCCAGGTACCAACACTCAATATCGTGGCTAGGAGTTGTCTACCAGCAGCTAGGAGACCGCGAGGTAATTCTCTCGCGTCCGCAGAATCCCACGAGTCCCCTTCTACTCTAGCATAGGCATAGAAAGACTTGTACATTTCCCCGTTGTTTCATTGTATAGAGCCATTTTTATTAAAGAGCTTGTGACTATGGTGACATTCCGGGTTTTGGGAAGTAAGACTATATATGCTGAGCAGCTACGTTATATCTATTTGATATACTTTTTGTCTTTATTTTATTGATTCTGTTATTTCCGCAAATTCTAAGCTTACCTAGTCATAGAGACTAGATGCCGCCACGATACCTTTCGGAAGGTAAATTGGGTTGTTTGGGTCGTGACATATGTTCATCCCCCATTTTTTTTTTCTTGTTTTGGCAACAATTAGTTCTATTAATCTATTTTAAGTTATAGGAAACCTTGTCATATAGCTATATTTCACTTGGCCATAAGGCGCATAAGAATGAAAAAGAGTACGAGAAAAAAGATAAAAACAAGAGGACAACCCTCCAGGTTTAATTAGGATTAGGGGTGAGAGAAATTCATTACTTCTACTGTTTAGAGAGAAGATCAGAGAGGAAAGAAAAAGAAAAATGGTGTAATTAAATCCCTTGATTGAAGGCACATTTAATGAATTTTAAGGTGAATTGTATATATTTTTGTAACTAAAATGTGTTTAGGTCCGGTATGAAAGCATAGACATTTTTCGTAATAAGGTTTCAAATAGTGTATAAGAATGAAAAAAAAATCCCTAATAAAAAAAAGCCCAAGCTCAACTCCAACTCAAGTCAAACACTATCAGACAACAACTATTCACATATTACTGTTCTTTCTTGGTTTTCTGTTTTAATTTTAAGATTTCAAATTAAAAATTCCTCTTATCATTTGTTTATTTGCACAGGGAGTCTGCGACGAGTTATGGGTAAGCAGAAGAGAAGGCAACTATTGCACAGATGCTCAGTACAAGGATTTCGTGGTTAATGAACAAATTACCGATGAAGAAGGACAAGTTGAAAGCGTCCAATTTCCTATTTAATAGGAAATTCATTAGACTTGTGACTGAACTTGTGTTTTTTTCTCTTTGTTTTGACTAGATGAGTTTTTTGGTCCACTTATGCTTAACACAACCAATATCGTAAACTAGAACTTTATTAATACTAAGAATGTTCGGACGTAGGATCTAGCGGTGGTCCAAAAAACCGAAATAGCGGATCGAACTGAATTAATTTTGTATGATACCGAACCGTACCGAAGTCGCACCGAACCAAACAAGAAGATACCGAGCCGTACCGAACTATTTTGGTACGGTATTTGATATGCATAATTAATATTGGCTTTTGTTTGGTCATTATTGACTTATAGCGACTGAATTTGAACTTTTTAGGACTAGATTTCCCTTCGCGAAAAGTCATTTTTCTTGTAGGGAGTGGTGCACTTGAATTCCTTTTTCTCCTATTTTGAGTTGAATCTACTCTACTTCCCTAAGCAAATGCCATGTTAACCAACAATTGAGGGTCCATCTGAAGGCATGATGTTGGTAAATTCTGTAAAGGAAATAAAGAGAATACTTAAAAAAAAAAAAAAAAATTTGAAAGAGGGCCAGGCTAATTAGATATTACATTATATGTTAGGTGGGTTATTTTGATGGCTTTTTTTAGCCATCATGTGCTCCCAAGCGAGTTGGTTACACACGTTATGCCATGTAAGTAGCTAAGGGGTCTAAATATGAAGGACAATATAGTTCAGGAGATTTTTGGGGACATCGAATAATTTAAGTAGGAAACTGACAAAAACGTAATAGTTTAAAAGATTTTAGGGTATTAACTCTTCAAAATTGGTGGTATAGATTACTAATTCTGTACTGCGTGTCCACCATGTAAATTTTCAAAAAACAAAAGGACAAGAAATTACTTAGGAAGCATTTTCTTTACTTTCTGCAAATGAGTAAATGGCAGAAATAGGCTTTTAACCTTTGACCTTGTATCACATCAACTAGTTACCGTATAAACTTAAATGGTGGGTGCTATGACAAAATAAAGGGGAAGAGAGGATTAAGACTGGGGATCCAATCTCTCCTTTACTGTTTGTTATTTGTATAGAATACTTCACGCGCATCATAGGCATGTGACTAAACAAGAAGAATTTGCTTTTTATACAAAATACAAAGGATTGAAGCTGACACACTTTTGCTTTGCGGACGATATAATTCTATTCAGTAAAGGAGATTATCCATCGGTAATGCTCATGCTAAGGGGACTCAAATCATTCTCAAATGCATCTGGCACGACTGTTAACGCCAATAAATCTAATATCTTCTGTGCAAATATGAATTGTAGAGAGGTTGAAGACATATGCGAGATGACATGATATAAGAAATATAAACTTCCTTTTAAATATTTTGGAGTGCCTATATCCTCAAAGAAACTGTGCGCAGTGGGTTGTGAAATGATGATAGACAAGATACTGGCTAAAATAAAAAGATGAGGATCCAGGAACTTATCATATGCAGGGAGAACTCAACTGGTAAATTCTGTGCTGCTGCACCTACACTCATACTGGGCATTCATATTCTTATTACCAAAAAGGATCATGAAGGACATTGTAACTATATGTAGGAACTACCTATGGGGTGAGAAGAGTGTCACGAGCAAATCACCAGTGGTCTACCTACCAAAAAGAGAAGGTGGATTAGTAATGCAAGAATGTTTGGCATGGAATGAAGCAGCATTGACAAAATATGTATGAAATATAGAGCAAAAAAGTGATGCGTTATGGGTTAAATAGGTAAAAATCACATATACATAAAGGGCAAGGACTGGTGACAATACAAACCACCTTAAGATAGTGTATGATATTGGTATATGTGATATCAAAACATTATTTGCTGCAGGGTTTGAACAAAAAGGGTGGAAGGGGCAAATAAAGGTATACACAGTAAAGATTACTTACAAGGGACATACCACATACAGTAGGAATAAGTCAGGAGAGAACATGTATACTCTGGAATGCAGGATGAAACAATCCATCACCTATACTTTAAGTGTCAATTCTCCAGAAGGTGCATTGATGAACTATGCAATTGACTGGGAATAATGTTGAAGCAACCAAATATGCAAAACATTTGGAGGAAAATGGGAAGATATATAAAAGGGAGAATATGCCGAGGATTTGTGGCCTCAATTATCACAACAGTAATGTATGGGATATGGCGAGCAAGGAATGAAGCACTATGGAATCAGAAAGTACCATTGCTAACAAAGATATGGAAGAGCATAAAAGAGGACATAAAATACAGATTACAACTCATAGAAGTCAAAAGGAAGAATAGGAAAGAAATAGAGAGGCTTAACAAATTGTACAAATAGTGAAAAATCAATGACTATGCAATAGTGTATGACTAGTTTCTAACTGGGCAAACCTACCTAGTAGGAATGCTCAAGGAGAAGAGAATAATGATACAGTTTAGACTTTGAACTAGATAGAATAGCTTATATATTATGGATCGGAAATATCACATGTAAATAACTTGTTTGGTGGAGATTAATAAAAAAATTCTTTCATCAAAACAAAAACAAAAAAAAATAAAATTTGGCCTTTGGAGCATATCACTTCACCAATAGGCAAAGCTTCAAGTTAGCAAATTTTTTTGATTTTTGACTTTGAATGTTTGCCCATTAGTCGAATGACCTGCCTAAAAGGTCAAAAGTTCAAGACGAATTCCTTTCAAGGTCATTTGTGAACTTCACCCCCACAAATCGCTGACAAATTCTTGAATCCTCCTAGAGGCCGAGGCCGAAGCCACTGGAGCTATTATAGGATTCAGGTCCAATGGGCCTATACGTTAGATTGGCCGTTTTCTCCGCACATCCATATTTCCATATGAATGTGAATGACGCTGACCTTGAGTGGTGCAAAGATTGTTAGTCGCATTTCCATATGAATACGATTATATGAATATTCGGAGTGATATATTAGGAGTACTTATTTTTAGAGAAAAAAACTACTTAAAAAATAATTTTACTCCTAATTAAGTTGACCCTTAGGCTTCTTTTTTTCTTCCACAAAATTAAAAACCCTAGCGGTTTAATGGTGGTAATTATTAACGCAGCTCTTCCACACTGAAAACCAAAAAAGCTAATGACAGATTAACACAACGAAATCACTATCAATATTCTCTCGAATTTACCAGTGAAACCCCTTTTACGATTCAAGTGTGTTTCTAAGTCATGGTGTTCTTGGATTTCATATCCAAACTTCCAGCTCTCGAATTATCGACGAGAAAGAGCGATGTATACACAACGGTACTATTATCAAGAGAATATTAGACCATTCTTTTGGTTCATAAACCAACAACTCAATGTGGAAAAGCTCAATTATCCTTTCTGGGAAAATGTTGAGATTTCTCATATGCATCCTACGAAAAGTTGTGTGCTTTGGGGTTCTTGTCATGGTCTTATACTTTTAAATTTTATATGGGCACCTTTTCATGTATAATCCTGCCACTCGATCTTGCACCAAATTTATTCATATTGACGACTATATATGGGATGGCAATACTAGATTTGGTGGACTTTGTTTTGACTCCACCAAAAATGATTACAAGGCTTTGATGTTTACAGAGGAGTTTGTTGCAATTGCTAGTCTTAAAGGCAAAAAATGGAGGCGAGTCTAATTCTCTTATAATATTCCCTCATTATGTTTTGTTGGGTATAATGGGATTACATTGCATGGACGACTTCACTTTAGGATGAGGGTCATAAAATCTTATTTTGACAGGAGAAACAGTAAAGAAGTCGACAATTTAATTTATTTCGATCCCATCTTTGAAAAGTTCGATACGTTTCCAATTCCTGAGTCTAAGTTTGATGAAGAAAAGATTGTTATAGCTGGTTTGGGCGTTTTAAATGAATGTCTATGTATGACTTGTGAATATTTAAGATATTAGTTATGAAGGAATATGGAGTAGAGGAATCATGGACACCCTTATTTTTTATAAGAAATTTTCTCTTTTTTTGGATTTGTAGTTCCTATTACCGTGATAGAGAATGGATAATTAGCTTTGATAATACGCAACCACAATTGACAACAAGTTGTTATATACAATCCTAAATGATATTATTCGAGCAATTCTTGTCCACGGAAGGATTTGGTGTTAGAGCATTTTAATATTAAAATTATATTATTAAAGTGTATTATTTTTTGTGAAAAAGTAGTTATAAATTAGCAAGAAAGTGGTCATTATTTTTGTGTAATTCTTGAAACCATTAATGCCATGATCTATCACTAATTACCCACTAAAGATTAAATTTTATAACCACGAACCATGTTCTACAATTTTATTATACGGCTATTTTGTTATTTATTTTATGGAAGAGATTTTACACCTACTAATAGTGGTGTTTCTTTCTTGTGTTGTAGATGGGAAAAGATTGTAGTGTGCATGAAAAAAATAAAATTGGAGTAGTGAAATAGAGAGTTAAGAGAAGGAGAAAAATCTAAGTCTCCAACTTATTATCTATAAAAGAAAATATTATTTTTGTTGAAGGAAGGTGTTCATTTTGGTGGAGCTTGGACTCAACAACTTGTCCAGAGTTTGTCTGAGTCATACGACGTTGTCGGGTTGTTGTGTCCTGGAAGGGACAAGTCAAGAGTATTATTGCTGGACCGGTGAAGATATTACCGCAGTGTGCTTGAATCTCCTTAAAGAGGGAGAAATATTCGCGCCTCAGCCTGAAGAATATTTACTTTGTTTTTCTTCATCTTATTTTTCAACTGTAATTTCTTGTAATTTTCACCAACAATTTTAAGGAGATTAAATTTTTTATGCAGTTGAAAAATAGAGGATATCAAGGTAGAAGTTCACTCTCTTTAAGAGATAGAAGGGTAAAGTATTTTTCTACGTGCTTAGCTCAAGCGAAGAAAAGGTATAAACTTTTTTACCTTATATTTTTCATGAATATGTGATATATTTTTTCATGAAAAATAAATTTTATAATGCTAAAAATAATGGGGGTAAAAGAAAATCTTGCATGAATAATTTGAGTATTCATGCATGAGTGAAAGTTGATTAAGTCAAGAAGTGTGATAAGTGATTCTATGATAAGTCTTAGAATGATTCACATGTTGTTGTTTGCCTTTAAATTGATGATTTATTAATTTTTTACTCTAACATGAATATTATTGGAGAAACTAAAAGTATGCCTTGTAGCTATTTTAACATGAAAGATTTGTATGAGGCAAGTTTCCTTGACTAGTCACATTATGTTGAGGAAATTTTGAATAAAATAACTTTATTGATCGCAAGTTGTAACTCTTTTTGATTCAAGTGTTATTTCAGGTACAAAGTGATAATGAGTGATAAATCAAAAGAAATATACTAGCTTAATTGGAAGCTTGAGAATATGTGACTGATTACACTTGATTTGAGATTGCATATGGAGTATGAGTACTTAGCAGGTTTACAAGCAAGCCAGGTAATGAACATTCACATGCCATAACAAGAGTTATGAGGTATTTACTTGGAACAAAATCCTATGGCTTGTCTTATAAAAAATATTGTGATGACCCAAAGGGTTATCTTATGAATTAAAACTCTATTTCGGGCTCATTAGCCTTAAAAAGATAAAATTTTAATTACTTCGATTTACGTGCGTAGTCCTGGCGTAAATCCGAAAAGCCTTTATGTGAAAATATAAGAAATAGAAATTTTTAGAGTTGAAAATTCGATTCTAGTTGACTTTTGTCAACATTTTGAGTAAACGGAACCAGACATGTACTCCGATGATCCTGGGAGGTCCGCAGTAAAATATGGGACTTGGGCGTATGCCCGGAATTGAATTCCGAGGTCCCTAGCCTTAGAAATCAATTTTTGAAGAAAATTATTCTGCTGGATTATTAAGGAAATAAAGAAATGAACTAATGTGTGAAATCGTTGGTATCGGGTCCGTATTTTGGTTTCGGAGCCCGGTACAAGTTTGTTATGATATTTAAGTCTTACCTGTAAAATTTGGTGAGAATCGGAGTTGATTTGACGTGATTCGGACGTCTGGTTGAGAAATTGTGAAATTGAAGTGTTCTTGAGGAAAATCATGAGTTTGAGGTTAAATTCGTAGTTTTTGATGTTATTTTGATTATTTGATCGCATGAGCAAGTCCTTATGATTTTTTAGACTTGCGTGCATGTTTGGTTTGGAGCCTCGAGGGCTCGGGTGAATTTTGGGTAAGCTACGGAGTGATTAGAACTTAGAAATCTCAATTGTGCATCTGGTGTCTGTCACCAGGTCTCTGATCTCGCAATTGCGAGACCAGGCTTGGCAATTGTGAAGTCAACAGACCTGGGAAGCGACATTTTTGTCGCCAATGCGAAGAAGGCATGGGAGGGCCATCCTCGCAAATGCGAGTTTTTAGCTGCAAATGAGAAGGCCTTCAGATGTCGCAAATGCGACATATATGTCGCAAATGCGAAGGCAGTATGATTTCAAAGGGTTAGAAATTGTGAATCCCTGACTGCAATTGCGATAACTGCAGCCTGTTAAGTGAGATTTTATACGGGATTTTTACCCATTTTTCAATTCTCTCAAACCCTAAACCCCCATAGGCGATTTTTCAAAGATCCAAACTTGTCCAAATCATTGGTAAGTGATCTCTAACTAATTCCTTTCAATCCTTAATAACTTTTAACAAGATTTCAACATAGAATCTAGAGTTTTCATGGTAAAAATTGAGATTTTTGGGTAGAACTTAGGAATTTTAAAATTTGGGAATTTAGACCTAGAATTGAGGTCAGATTCCAAAACCAATTGTATATCCGGGCTCGGGGGAGAATGCGTAAACGAGTTTTGGTCTGAACTTCGAGTTTAGACCAAGCGGGCATGGGGTCTATTTTTGTCTTGTGATAGGAAAACATAGGGAAACCATGATTTTTCATTAAAGTTAATGCCTTTAGAAATAATTAATGATATTGAACCAATTGTGATTATCTTCGAGCGGGTTGGAGGTGAATTCTAAAGTAAAAACTGTGCTTGAGCAGTGAGTTGCTTGTGATTGAGGTAAGTGTTTGGTTTAACCTTTACTTGAGGGAAAAGGAATCCCCAACTTAAATGCTATGTGAATTTGCACGTGTGTGGTGTATAGGTGAGGTGACGAGTATCTATGCACCACCAAACTATCTGTTGAACACGATCCCTTCCCTATTAATTTGTCTGATTCCTGGCTTAATTGTTTCCCTGATTTTGATGCCTCCATGTCCACTTTTTTTCGTCAACTTGTTAAATATTGTTTCAAGTATTTTGAAAGTGTATTTGTTCCCTTGGCTTCGTTTTGGTACATAAAAGGTTGAGTTGGTTGACAGTGTTGTACAATACATTCCGGTTGGTTTCATTGTGAAATGATAATTGATGAAGTTTATGATAGTACAACTTTCTGTTTACAATTGTTGAGACATAAATATTGTGAAAGGCTTTGACCTAAATTGTGAAATATCTTTTCTTTTTTATAAATAAAGAGATGTGCTTGTCTGGTGGGAGCGGGTTGCACGCAACAATAAGGAGCGATAAGGGTGGACAGGTGGGATCGGGTTGCACACCGCAATAGGAGAAATAAGGGTGATAAATATAGGGAGGATCAATAAGGGTGGACAGGTAGGAGCGGTTTGCACGCCGCAACAAGAAGCAATAAGGGAGGATATTCATGTTTTACTGATTTTAAACTTAAAGACTGGAATACTCACTGTTTTATTGTTGTCATTTCATATTCTGCACTTATGGTTATTTTAAGTTGAAACTTGGAAACTTTCGTGAGGATTAGTTATATCTGAGATTTGGAATAGTTAACCGAGTAGTTTTATTTATTTATTGCAAGTACTATTTAATTTGTTATTATTCCCTTCTTGCTTTATTATACATTGTATCCATGTTATATTATAAATTCCCCGCCATAGCCTTGTCACTACTTCGTCGAGGTTAGGCTCGGCACTTACCAGTACATGGGGTCGGATGTACTGATACTGCACTCTGCACTTCTTGTGCAGATCCAGGTACCGGCCAGAGCTAGGTGAAAGTAGTAGCTAATATTATTCATACGGAGAAACGAGGTAGATCTGCTGGTGTCCGCAGATTCCTGGAGTCTTCCCTTTATTATTTAGATTGCTGTTTTATTTCATTCAAAACAGAGATACATTTCTTTCAGCCAAATACTTGTAGTATTCTTTAGTAATTTGTGAATTGTGACACCAGACCCTGGGTAGTTATATAGTTAGTAGCTGTTCGTGGTTCGTTTCATCTTATCGAATATTATTCCTGATTGCGTTTATTGGAAAGTATTAGATTTTCTTTTTATTTTAAATTGTTCTATTGTTTTTAAATAAACTTTTAAAAGAAAAGGTTAGTTAAGTTCTAACATTGGCTTGCCTAGCAAGTATGGTGTTAGGCGCCATCACGATCCCGTGGATTGAAAATTTAGGTCGTGAAAAATATCCAACTGTACTTGAACGCTTTTCTGATGTAGATGGGAATATTTTATCTTTGAAATATAGTGCTAATTGTTGGAAATAAAAAAAAAATAATTGCTAACTCTACCATGGAGGTTGAACTAATTGCTTTAGCTTCAGCTAGTAAGAATCAAATTGGTTGAGAGATTTATTATTTCAAATTACTTATTTTGAAAAACGAATTCTTCCTATTTTAATTCATTGTGATAGCACCGCTTCTATTGGTAGAGTACAAAACCGTTATTACAACGGTAAATCTAGACCAATAAGGAGAAAACAAAATATTGTGTGATATTAGAGAAATGGTAAAATTGATGTTGACTATGCGATAATTTTGCAAATCCACTAACCAAGCCCTTGGCAACAGAAAGGGTCTGGAGTACATCGAGGGGGATGGGATTGAAGCCCATAAACTCATAAGTCATTGATCACGCAAAACTATGTCTATTAAAAGACTAAGCGGGCGTTACAAATATAATCTGGGTATTTTGCCCAAAGTCGAATCCCACAGGGAATTAACGTATCAAATGTCTTTGTTAGATTACTACATTCTCAATAATCAACTTTCTCAAAAGTTATGAATATCACTTGGTGGTGTTTTTACTACTACAGCTGAACAAAATTAATAAACTAAAGATTAACTAACAATGAGGTGTAAACAATTGTAATAAAGGTCTAAGGTTATGGTTTCCCCCGTTGGTGAACTTCTTTCTTGGATACTTCCTGTAGTTTGATTAGTTGTCTCTATCAATCATGAACAATCCAGCTACCATAAATCTCTCTCAAGTAATTATGATAATTTACTAGACGCACTCTCTCAAGTTACGCTAGCTAGATTGCATTACAACTCACTTTAGATTGCACCCGAGGTATCGTTATCTCTAATCCAACCTCTAAACCCTCGGTTATGACTTTCGTCTATACTCCGGGAGTGGTGTTGTTCAAACAATTACCTAAATATGCACTCTCTCTCAAGTAGATACATAATAAATAGGGACAACTAATTGATGTTCATTCAATTAACTACAACAAGAACATAGTTGAACAAATAAAGTTTAATCAACCAATCAAAACTATATTAATATCGCAATAGCGTCATTCCCCAACGGGTTCCATCAAAACCTTAGATTAAAATATTTAGCTACTCATAGAAATACAGAAAACGATAAAAGAATTCATGACAATGATCGAATTTGCAAGAGAAGAAGATGTAGATTGATGCCCAATTGCTCTCATTGCTTCTTGCCCTTGCTTTTTCTTACTCTAAACTTAAAACCTAGATAATCCGCTCCTTTGGACGAGTTGAACCTTTTATAGGTTAAATGGATTAGCCCCAAATTCTCGAATTTACCCTTCTCAGCATCTTATGTTCATCGGAATTAGCGGGGGCGCGCTAGTCTCGCGCTACAGCCCGCGCTAATGGGGTTTAACACTGCCCGACAGCTCACTGGACTAGCGGGGCGCGCTAGTCTCGCGCTAATGCCCGCGCTAGTGGGGTTTCCTACTGTCTTGGCAAATTTCCAGCTTCCAAATCACTTCAGAGTTACCTTATGGTCTGTTATTCCTCAATTTCGCTCGGATCACCGTCCTAAGTCCTCAATAGCTCATTGTCCTCCTGTAAAACAAAAAAATACCATTAGAGCCAATTTAACATCATTTAACTCACTTAAGACTGTGAAACCTCATTAAGTTAGAGTATAATTATATGCTAAAATACGTCAATTCAGCCCATTATCAACACCCCACACTTAATTCGTTGCTAGACCTCGAGCAATCCACTATATCCTACAAGGTTTCTTTACATCAAACACTCCCCTAGGGTGTCACAACACAAACATTCTACAAGCAATGCACCTAGCAGTGTAACATCTATGCCTCATACAATGACTCTCATATGCCCTGCTATAGTCTTACTTCATCGAAATACTACGAGGAGGTCAAGACTTACCTCTTTTTCATAAATCATATGCCCTCACTTCACACAGTTGAGAGTAGTTCCATAAAAGATAATATTCCGAACAGAGGAAGTTTAATCGAAAGAATTCACTCACTCTCAAAAAGAACATTCATATGTCACACAGATACGCCATAGGCTTGCCCGTAATGTAATACTCCACTAATAGAGTTCATTCAGTGTAAGATCAATAGGTCTTTATTTGGTTGTAATGTAGGCTAAGGGACGGGTATGATACATTTTGGGTATAGTGACTAACCTCCCTAAGCACATTTAATACAATTACGTTCACAATCATCCCATTTTCATTCTTGGCCAGAACCTTCACCCTGCTTCATTTCATACTTACCCCATGCCACTAATTATCAAGGACTACATGAATTATTGTCCTCTTTCTTTCTTTTATTTTATATATATATATATATATATATTTTCTCTAAGTGGCCTTCACTTTTGCATTTTTCCTTCTGTTTCCTTGATTTTTTTTTTCTTACAACTCAAACCACCACCCCACACTTTGAATTTTATATATCTGCTTACAATTCAAGTGTTCAAGTGCTCGTGGGAAGTACTGGGTTCAAACAAATAAGATATTCAAACAATTGGTTATGGTTTATAATGTGGTTATCAAAGAAACAGGCTTATAAGCTCAAAGGGGTTGACTATGGTTAATTACATTCAGGTAGGTATGTATTGGTGTCTGACTTGACAAAGAAATGCCTATATACCTTCTAAGACTAAACAAACTTCTATTTCGATTTGTACACACACGGGGCAAGTTCTAGGTACCAAATGCAGACATAGAATAGATGCAAAATACCTCACACACACATGACACATAATTCAGTCCAAATTGGTTCATCAAAACACTCCATTGAGCATTCAAGTTAGTTACAACATGCACCATTAAGGCAATCTACAAGAGTCAACAAGAGCCTAAGTGTCACACTATAGGATTCATGGTGTTTGGGTGTAACACACTAAGGGTAGCGTTTTATCATTCAGCACCTTGCCCAAAGGATTCCTAATAAGTAAAAATAAAAGAAGAAGCTAGCTATACCCGGTTCAAGCTAAACCCTTGGAAAAGAACCACGGTCAAAAGAAAAACCAAGGGAGAGTTACTACACTACCTACAAAGAAAATAAAAAAATCTTTTTGGTGTTTTCTTTGGACTAACTTCCCTCAAGAAAACTGCCTAAGAAATCCGTCATCAGGCAGAGTTCACTAAATTTTCTGATTTTTTTTTTGATCGACTTGGACCCTCTAGAAGCCCGTGAAGGGATCCATCGTTGGGCCAAGACGGCTTGATTACTATTACTGTTACTGTCAATAACTAATACAAAGTACACCAAAAATATAAAGCAAACTACAATTCGACTATGTTAACTGAAACAACTAAAGCACATAATTCACAATTTGTACAACATACAATACAACAGGGTAACCGTCCCCCACCCCACACTTAAAAGGAGGACATGTCCTCATGGACAAATTAAATGCTAGAGTAAGGTAAAGGGACTTCCCTGGCAGCTCAGTCTTGATCGGAGATGGTGTCTGGGTTGACATTGCAAGCACGACCCAGGGCGCATAGCCAGCCCATTATCATCTTCTCCGATTTCTTTTGTTGGGTGGCCATTTCATCCACTCGGATTCCCGGGTTAGTCACTGAGGTTCTCAACCCGACCACATCGTGCTCTAGGTCATCCAATCACTGGCTTCACCTTGCCCTAGACGGACCTCCAACGTCCACAACTGGCTCATCCTCCATATGCTCCGTCTCCTCACCTCCTTGGTGATGCTCCTCCTCTGCTTCCTCTTCTTCAGAGTCATGCCCCACTAGCTACCCCTCAGCTGCCATTGCCTCCCTTCCAGTCGTGAGTCTTTCAGCTTTAAAAGGGTGCCCTACAGGTACCCATCCATCAACAGCAAAGTCGCCTTGCACCCCAGCCACAACGCACAGTCGAGTAACAAGTGATGGGTAAGAGAACCCATACCTCTGGACCTTCATGCGGGTGAACATTTCCTCATGAATTAACTGTGCCGCATCAAACGGCGCATCTACCATGAAGCACCAAATCAGACATGCTCGAGGAATGTTCACCTCCGAGGTGTTCTTGGACGGTAATAATCGACTGTTAATGAGGTACAACCAGCATTTTGCCTCAAACTTGAGGCTCGAAGAGTGGAACTTGTTTCTATACTTGTACCATTTCAATTCAATTCCCGGTCGACATATGGTTGGGGTGAATGTATCCCAAGGGGTCATTTTACCGTTGTAGGTCTGGTAGGCATCTACGTAACCCGCTGCTGGTGGATGAAGCCTGTACATTATTCTGATGTACCCTATTGAGGCATTCACCGGTCGTCTTCGCACTGTCACAACATAGTTGTAATGCTTTGGAGCGTTTGCATAAAACTCCCTGACCATCATGTCATTTGCCTTGTCCGGTTCCTCAAAGAAAACGTCCAGGAAACGCTGCATCAAGACCTCGTACATTCTGGGGAAGTTCATCTTAATGGCTACAGAGTCCATAGCCTGCTCAGGTATAGCAGTTTATTCCTGTTTTTCCGCAAATCTGTCCTGTGCCTTTGCTGAGACAAATTTGTGATTGTTGAACGGCCTCAAGTCTATGGATTTTCGTGGCCTTCCTCCGGTGGAGGTCCTAGCTGCATGACTGGAAGAGGCTACTGTGGCTTGGAGCTTACGTGGAGGCATTGTACGTACAATTAACATATTATTAGCTCAGTACAACGGGGTTACTCAATTGTGGTTACTCAGACTTCACCACAACTGGGTCACATAATTTTTCTCCATTGGGGTCTTTCAACAAATATATGGTGGGCATAACAATTTAAAACCCAAAAGACTAAATAGTGGCCATGGAGTCATCCCCATCTGAACTCGAATATAGTCATAACATCCCACACTCTCTATGTCAGCCATTATCAACAAAAATCAACTACTACCCACATACATCAACTAATGTACATGAATGGAAGAGAAACATACAAAATGGAGTACATAAAAAAAATTACAAAAATAGGAGAAAAATTAAGGTGAGAGATACATACCTGTGAGTTTAATGATAGAGATGAAGTAGTGGGTGTTGAAGAATGCTTAGATGTTGGAGTGCTTGAGGGTGGTTGCATTCTTTGAGGGTGGAAGATTGAAGAGTAAAAGAAGAAGAAGAAGAATGGGGAGGGTTTGTGGTGGGGAATAGAGTTTTATTGAGAGAGGGAGAGGTNACATTTCGGGAAAAAAAAACTTACTTGTGTCGAGACGGACTAGCACGAGCTTAGCTCTAGGTTAGCGTGGTCGCGCTAGTCCAAGGGTTTTGAGGCAGTGAGAAACCCCACTAGCTTGACCATTAGCGCGCCCGCGCTAGTGGCTTTGTGCTGGAGGCAGTGTGAAACCTCACTAGCGCGACCTTTAGCACGCGATTAGCGCGGTTGCGCTAGTCTCGTCGTCAGCCAAAATTATTATTATTATGATTATTATTATTTTTTATAACACTATGTATGTTGGGTTGCCTCCCAACCAGCGCTTGATTTAACATCACGGCACGACGAGTACAACAATATATGGGTTGCCTCCCATGAAGCGCCTGATTTACCGTCGCGGCACGACGCAGAATGAACGTAATTTAAGGATCGTTCAGCCTTTTAGATTCAAGCGGGTGCACAACAGCCAACTCACTGGCTTCATTCATTCCCACATAACTTTTTAATCGTTTTCCATTGACCTTGAAGGCATTAGACCCATCCTCAGCCGTAATTTCCACCTCACCAGAAGGAAACACGTTGACCACTTTAAAAGGTCCAGACCATCGGGACTTGAGTTTACCCGGGAATAATCTTAATCTTGAATTGTAAAGCAATACTTTGTCTCCTACTTCGAAATCTCGGTCCACAATGTTTTTATCATGTAATCTCTTCATTCTTTCCTTATATAACCTGGTGTTTTCAAATGCTTGACCTATGAACTCTTCCAACTCGTGTTACTCTGTGACTCGATTTTATCCAGCAGTATCGAGATCCAGGTTCAACTCCACAGGCAGGTGACAAGCCTTACCAAATACCAACTTGCATGGATACATACCGATTGGTGTTTTGAATACGGTCCTATAGGCCCAGAGTGCGTCATCAAGTTTCTTCGCCCAATCAGTTCTTGTGGCGTTAACTGTTTTGGTCAGCACACTCTTTATTTCACGGTTGGAGACCTCAACCTGCCCACTCGTCTGAGGGTGATAGGGGGTTGCACCTTGTGGCGCACATCATATTTAGCAAGCAGCTTCTCGAAGACACGATTGCATAAATGAGTGCCTCCGTCACTAATAATGGCCCTTGGGGTTCCAAAACGGGTGAATATATTTTTCTTTAAGAACCCCACCACCACTCGTGTATCATTGGCGGGGATCGCTGAAGCTTCTACCCTTGGATATATAATCGACAACAACAAGTATGTACTTATTGCCATAGGAGCAGACGAAGGGGCCCATAAAATATATCCCCCAAACATCGAACAATTCTACCTCTTGTATTGGATTCATGGGCATATCATGATGACGAGATATGTTCCCCGTCCTTTGGTATTCATTACAACCCTTCACCAATTGATGAGCATCTCTGAACACAGTGGGCCAGTAAAACCCGGCCTCCAACACCTTAGTTGCTGTTCGGAGTCCTCCGAAATGTCCTCTATAGGGAGCTGCGTGACAAGCCTGCAAAATAGAAAATTATTCTATCTTGGGGACGCACCTCTGGATCATGTTATCAATGCAAATTTTAAACAAATGAGGTTCATCCCAATAGTATTTTCGGCTATCACAATAAAATCTTTTATTTTGAACAGTAGAGAGTTCATAAGGTTCAATACCACTGGCCAGGTAGTTTACAATATCCGCATACCATGGCACATCTTCTACGCTCATGGCGAGTAGCTTCTTGTCTAGAAAAGTTTCTAGAATATCCTCTGATTCAGTTGCATTCTTAGCACCTTCAAGTCGTGACAAGTGGTCAGCTACTTGGTTTTTTGTGCCATTGCGGTCACGAATCTCCAAGTCAATTTCCTGAAGAAGAAGTACCTAACGAATTAGGCGCGTCTTAGAATCCTTTTTCTCAACCAAGTATTTGATGGCTGCATGATCCGTGTACACTACCAATTTCGACCCAATCAGGTAGGACTTGAACTTGTCAAAATCGAACACTACTGCCAACATTTCCTTCTCTGTCACCGGGTAATTCAGCTGAGCTCCACTCAAAGTCCTACTTGCATAGTAAATTGGGTGCATTATTATATCCTTGCGCTGACCCAAAATGGCTCCCACTGCGTAGTCACTGGTATCACACATAAGTTCAAAAGGTTGTTCCCAGTCGGGTGCAACAATGATTGGTGCCGTGACTAACCGCTTTTTAAGCTGCTCAAACGCTACCCTCCAATAATTAGAAAATATAAAGAGGTTATCTTTTTCAAGCAACTTACAGAGGGGGTTGGCGATCTTGGAGAAGTCTTTGATGAATCACCGATTTTGTGGCCAAGGAAGCTACATACAGCTCTGACTGATGTGGGAGGTGGAAGCTTTTAAATCACATCTACTTTAGCTTTGTCCACCTCAATTCCCTTACTTGACACCAAGTGCCCCAAGATGATCCCTTCTTGTACCATGAAGTGACACTTCTCCCAATTAAGTACAAGATTCGTCTCGATGCACCTCTTTAGGACACGGGTTAAATTTGCTAGGCACTCCTCGAATGAATTTCCCACTACTGAGAATAATCCATGAATACCTCCATAATATCTTCCACCATTTCTGTGAATATGGCCATCATGCACCGTTGGAATGTGGTTGGTGCATTGCAAAGGCCAAATGGCATCCTCCTGAAGACAAATACCCCGTAGGGGCATGTGAAGGAGGTCTTTTCCCTGTCTTCCGGAGCAATTGAAATTTGGTTGTACCCCGAGTATCCATCCAGGAAATAGAAGTGAGACCTTCCTACAAGCCTGTCGAGCATCTGAACAATGAAGGGAAGTGGGAAGTGGTCTTTCCGGGTGGCGAGATTCACCTTTCTGTAATCCATGCATATTCTCCAGACCGTGATGGTTCTTGTCGATATTAATTCATTTTTTTTCTTCTCGACAACCGTCATGCCACCCTTTTTTGGAACACATTGCACTGGACTCACCCAACTGCTATCAGAGATGGGGAAAATGATTCCTGCATCTAACCACTTGATTATCTCTTTCTTCACCACCTCCTTCATATTTGGGTTCAAGCGCCTTTGATGTTCCCTGGAAGGTCTGTGTCCCTCTTCCAGGATGTGCATGCAATATGCTGGGCTGATCCCTTTGATATGTGCCATGGTCCATCCAATGGCAGTCTTGCATTCTGAAAGTACCTGTAACAACTGATTTGCCTGCACATATAGCAAACTAGATGAGATAATAACATGTAGCGTAGTATTGGGTCCTAAAAATACGTACCTGAGATGGGCTGGCAATGGTTTCAACTCTAGTTTGGGAGGTTCTTCCACAGAAGGTTTTGTTGGTGGGCTCTCTCTTTTCTCTAAGTGCAATGGTTCATACTCAAGAGCCCTCGAACATACTCCCTTACCTTCAAGTGCTAGCACCCACTCTGCCAATTCCTCCCCATTTACCGTATCTAAGTTCATTAAGCATGCAACTAGAGGATCCTCAGTGCTTAAGGTTTCATCATCTTCCTCAACTATCACATCCACAACATCAATTAAAGAGCAGTTAGCGAACTCACTCAGTCTCCTCATGGATTTCTGCATGTTAAATGTGATTTCTTCATCATTTAGCCTCATCTTGAGCTCCCCGGTCTCACAATCAATGAGAGCTCTGCCTGTGGCCAAAAATAGCCTGCCCAAGATTATGGGAATTTCTTCATCCACTCGACAGTCTAGTATCACAAAGTCAGTAGGGAATACAAACTTCCCCACTTGCACTAGGATATCATCCAGAATCCCCGACGGTCTCTTCACCGTCCTATCAGCAAGTTGCAGCAACATGGAAGTTGGCCTGGCTCTACTAATACCTAGTCACTTATAAATATCCAGGGGAATTAGATTAATGCTAGCCCTCAAATCACACAGTGCTTTGTAAAAAGCCAAATTGCCAATGGTGCAGGGAATTGTAAAACTCCCTCGATCAGACAACTTCTCTGCTATTGGTCTTGTTACCACAACACTGCAAGTCTTAGTCAAAGTGACAGTCGCTAAGTCCTGGAAATCAAACTTTCTGGACATCAATTCCTTCATCATCTTTGCATACCCAAGCATCTCTTTCAGAGCATCAATTAGAGGAATGTTTACCTGTATCTGCTTCAGCATATCCAAAAACTTTTTGTACTGTTCATCCTTTTGGTATTTTTCCAGCCTTTGAGGGAAAGGGGCTGGTGGTCTCTTCTTCCCAGTGACTTGGGATTTTTCTTTCTCAACTCCCACTTCAACTACTGGCTCTGGGGATATTTTCACTTCCTTTTCAGTCTCACTCTGCCCACTAAGTTCTCCTTCAGCAGTTTGTACTGTTACCTTCGTCAGGTTTGTGGAATCATCAAGTTCGATTGGCACTGGTACTAGTGTCTCTACCTTCCTTCTTTCACGAGCCAATTCCTGTTCCAAGTCCAAGTCCCGGCCATTGCGGAGACTCACTGCCATCATCTGTTTTGGGCTATGGTCCTTAGGGTTCACCTGGGTGTCTGCAGGTAAAGTCCCAAAAGGACGATTGTTCACTGCCATATATATCTGGCCCAACTGCACTTTAATATTTTTAATGGCCGCATCATGTACATGTACTCTCTCACTCATTTTGGTCGTTGATCCAATCACTTGTTGAATCATCGCTTCAAGCCTGGAAAACCCATCTTCTTGCCTTCCCCCTGTTGATGCTGAGGAGGGTGGTATGCTTGTTGTTGATTCTGATGGTTATAACCTTGTGGCCTCTGATATGGTGCTACATTACCTTGCGGTCTCATGAAACCCATGTTTCCACTGTTCTGCTGTTGGTGAGGTGGTCTATACGGTTGAACTTGCTGACCCCAGTTCTGCCCCCTTGTCTCTGGCCCCATAATTTGACACATAATTCATGTTTTCTGGATAAGGAGGGTGATCACATTCTGCATTCCACTGATTACCAAATGGTTGACTAATGCAAGATGTGCATAAGCCCCCATTGGTTGTATCCACGATGTGTACCTGCTGCTTTTGCCTTGATTCCTCCACATTCTTAGTTAGTATGCTCATCTATGTTATCAAGGTGGCCACGTTCTCCAAAATAGTATTGGATGGATTGAAGGGCACTGAGTGAACTAAAGGAGTAATGGGTGCATTCTTGGTTGTCCATCCTGAATTCTGCGCCATTTTATCAAGCAGGATCTGACTTTCTCTTCATGTTTTGCTCAAGAATGCTCCACCAGCTGAAGCATTAACATTTTCCTTTACAGTATCAGCCAGACCCATATAAAAATGCTTTCCCAACATCTGCTCAGGAATACCATGTTGTGGACAGATAACCAGCAGTCCCTTAAATGGTTCCCATGTCTCATCCAATGTTTCAACTGGTTTTTGTCTGAACCTCAAGATTTAATCAATTTGTTGAGCTGTCTTGTTGGGTGGATGAAATTTGTTCACGAACTGCTTAACTAACTCCTCCCATGTGGTAATGGAATTGATGGGGAGTGAGTTTAGCCAAGTCTGGGCTGCTCCAGTCACTGAGAATGGAAACAACAATAGTTTTATTGCCTCGTGAGTGACGTTTGGCTGCCTCTGTGTTTTGCAAATCGATAGAAAATTCTTCAAATGTTGTTGGGGGTCTTCGATGTATGACCCTGAGAATAGTCCCTTGTTCTGCAACAAGTGCAGTATATTATTTGTAATCTGGAAAGACTCAGCCTATATTTGAGGGACTAGTATCGCAGTGGCCAAATTCTCTGTCGTGGGTTGTGTGCAGTCATATAAAGGAGCCTTTGCCCCTATCTTCACAACTGGGTCTACCACATCATCCCCATTGTTGTTCCTGTTGTTTGGATCTTCCATGTCGGGTTCAAGTTGTTCAATTGATGGTTGTTGTTTGCTTTTCCGGTTGGCCCGGTTTAGGGCCTTGAAAACTTTCTCGGGGTCTGATAAGGCTTCAGATATTTCACCAGTTCTCGATGAGTTTCTAGGCATGCACCTGTACAACCAAGTTAGCAAACGTTAAACTTTCATTGTATAAATGAAAGTTGAAGAAAATTGACTATATTTAAGAATTTTGTATTTCTTCCAACTCCAATTGATAACACCGTTAATTCCCCGACAACGGCGCCAAAATTTGATCACGCTCAACTATGTCTATTAAAAATCTAAGCGGGCGTTGCAAATATAATCTGGGTATTTTGCCCAAAGTCGAATCCCACAGGGAATTAACGTATCAAATGTCTTTGTTAGATTACTACATTCTCAATAATCAACTTTCTCAAAAGTTATGAATATCACTTGGTGGTGTTTTTACTACTATGTCTGAACAAAATTAATAAACTAAAGATTAACTGACAATGAGGTGTAAACAATTGTAATAAAGGTCTAAGGTTATGGTTTCCCCCGTTGGTGAACTTCTTTCTTAGATACTTCATATAGTTTGATTAGTTGTCTCTATCAATCATGAACACTCCAGCTACCATAAATCTCTCTCAAGTAATTATGATAATTTACTAGACGCACTCTCTCAAGTTACGCTAGCTAGATTGCATTACAGTTCACTTTAGATTGCACCCGAGGTATCGTTATCTCTAATCCAACCTCTAAACCCTCGGTTATGACTTTCGTCTATACTCCGGGAGTGGTGTTGTTCAAACAACTACCTAAATATGCACTCTCTCTCAAGTAGATACATAATAAATAGGCACAGCTAATTGATGGTCATTCAATTAACTACAACAAGAACATAGTTGAACAAATAAAGTTTAATCAACCAATCAAAACTATATTAATATCGCAATAGCGTCATTCCCCAACGGGTTCCACCAAAACCTTAGATTAAAATATTTAGCTACTCATAACAATACTGAAAACGATAAAGAATTCATGAAAATGATCTAATTTGCAAGAGAAGAAGATGTAGATTGATTCCCAATTAGTCTCCTTGCTTCTTGGCCTTGCTTTTTCTTATTCTAAACTTAAAACCTAGATAATCCGCTCCTTTGGACGAGTTGAACCTTTTATAGGTTATGTGGATTGGCCCCAAACACCCAAATTTACCCTTCTCAACGTCTTATGTTCATCGGAATTAGCGCAGGCGCGCTAGTCTCGCGCTAATGGGGTTTGACACTGCCCGACAGCTCACTGGACTAGCGTGGGCGCGCTAGTCTCGCGCTAATGCCCGCGCTAGTGGGGTTTCCTACTGTCTTGGCAAATTTCCAGCTTCCAAATCACTTCAGAGTTACCCCATGGTCTGTTATTCCTCAATTTTGCCTGGATCACCGTCCTAAGTCCTCAATAGCTCATTGTCCTCCTGTAAAACACAAAAATCACCATTAGAGCCAATTTAACATCATTTAACTCACTTAAGACTGTGAAACCTCATTAAATTAGAGCATAATTATATGCTAAACTACGTGAATTCAGCCCATTATCAGTCATATATGAGGAAACCCAACCCGGGGACTAGAGATCTTATAACCAGGTTCAATGGAAAGAACAAATCATATGATGGTTTGGTTTGAAATGTACTATTTTTATTATTGTTCCATCCCTATGGTGTGAGTGCATTTATCCTGTAACGATTTGCGAGGTTGAGTTTTTTTACAATCTTAATTAAAATTTGTAGCTCGTATGAGTGGAGTGTTAGAGTTACAGGAGCACTTTTGACAGGTTTCACCTATGTGAGTGTGGAAATAGGCCGCTTCCTATGAGAATTGGGCTTATTTTCAAAATACTCATGAAAACTGGGATAGCACAAGGCCTTAATGTGCTTGCAAATAAAGCTCATGTCAACACCTTGATAGTTATGTGTAAGCGGTGATACTTTATTTCCCTAAGGCAGTCATAGTTCAAGTCTGAGACCACTATTGACTCTTGCGTAGAGATTGTTGTTTTAACAAGTGGAGGTTCAATGCAGAGCACACCTTCATTATGCATAATAGTCTCCATTCAACCGGTAAAATCTCTTATTTTATATTAAAATGAGTGGGGAATGTTGGTGTTAGTACATTTTAATATTAAAATTATAATATTTAATTCCCTAAAACCTCCCTAAGCTATGACGTTTTTGTCAGTTTCCTGCTTAAACTATTAGGTGTCTCCAAAACCATCCTAAATTATATTCTCCTTCATATTAAAACACCTTCGTCGTATTTCTGGCAAACCGTGTGTAATGACTTGCCATCGAGCGTGTGATGGCTAAAACACCCATCAAAAGGGCCCCATCTAACAACATGTAACAGCTAATTAGCCTACACTCTTTCAATTTTTATTTTTATTTTTAAATTTTCTCCTAGTTACCTTTATTTTCCACCTTTCTTCCTCATTTATTTACCATTGTTCCTCATTTTTTTCACCCTCCTTCTTCATTTCTCCATAAGGTTCCATATGAATATCTCTCCCTCTTGTTATTACTGAATCTAATTTTTTATCTTTCTCGTTTTATTCTTCTTTCATTTATTACCTGAATTTGTTTAAAAGAAGAAACACGCATTCAACAACTCACAAAAAAGATTTAGTTTTTTTTTGGTAAAATTGATTGAAGTTACCCAGCAAATTTATTCAATAATTTTGCAACAAAGAAGTTAGTTTTTAAAGAAGTAGTATATGTGCATAGTTATCTTCTTCAAAGAAACTCGAATTTTTACTAATAATCTTCACTCCATCAGAACCCCCATAAACCCTAGATTTTCAGCAAACCCTAATTTTTAATCCTGAATCTCGGAAAAAAATAAAATAAGACTGCAATAGAGGGTTATTAGGGGAAAACCAAGGTTACAACGAAATTTAATGTAGCAAATCGGTACTGAGAAATGTAATACCATCATCGGAAGAGAGGAGAGAAAAGGGGAATTGATGGAAATTGTTTTATCCTACCCCTCTTTTTTTGTTTTTAACCAGGTGTACCCGTCTAATAATAGTTGATTTTTATTTAAAATAATTTATTAAGTCAATATTTTAGATTAAGCTAATTAATCTCACACATGGATTGCCGCATTACAATTTGGAGCGTGTAACACACACACTATCAGAAATATAATGAGGGTGTTTCGATATAAAGGATAATATAGTTTAGGAGGGTTTTGGGGACACCGAATAGCTTAAGTAAAAACACGAAAGTGTGATAGTTTAGGGGAGTTTTAGGGTAATAACTCAAATTGTAATATTAAACTTGAGAGACCGCAAGTTTCCTTTCGTGATAAGGGATGATGAGATTATAACAGGAATTTGTATGCTTTTGGGTTCTTGTCATGGTCTTATATTGGTTAATATAAACAAGCATATCTACTTGTGGAATCCTGCCACACGATTTTGCACCAAAGTGGTTGAGCTTAACCGCTTGGACGAATGTGGCTATTATACACGCGGGAGACTTTGTTTTGACTCCTCCAAGAATGTTTACAAGGCAGTGCTGATTATGCACCATCAGATCCCAGATTGTGGTAGTGAATTTGTTATAGTTGCCACTCTTAAAAACAGAAGATGGAGGAGAGTCGAATTCCCTTACAACACCCGCTTAGTTCGTGATGGGATTACCCTGCATGGACGACTTCGCTACAGAGGAAGGAAATAATTTACTTTGATCCTATCTCTGAAAAGTTCCACATGTTACCCGTCCCTGAGCCTGGGCTGATCAAAGAGAGAATGCTATAATTGGTTTAGGAGTTTTAAATGAATATCTATCTATAGTTTTCTTGGAAGAGCATAAGGGGAGTGTTGATATATTGGTCATGAAGGAATATGGGATAAAGGAATCATGGACATCCTTATTTTTCATAAGGAATTTAGAAATACAGCTTTATTACTTTTTCGTGACAGGAGATAGAGAATTAGTTTTGGAAATATATAATGATCTTGAAAGGAAATTTGCTATATGCAATCCGAAGAATGATAATATGCAAAACATTCATGTTCGCAGAAAGAAAGTATCTATATGTCTCAGTCGTATCATTAGCTACGTGGAAAGCTTGATCTCGCCAACGGAGTACTACTGGAGTAGAAAGCGCCACAAAAAGTTTGGACAACTAGATATAGTTAAATAATTTATCTAATCTTTTTTTTAATTCTTAGCCTCCGTGTTGAGAAGGTTTGGTTTTGCGGAACAATGGATTGATATTATATAGAGATTGATATAGGATGTGTGGTTCTCTATAGTGATCAATGGCACCGGGAAGGGCTTCTTTACCTCATCACAAGGCCTTAAACAAGGAGACTCTTTATCTCCCTCCTAGTTCATCATTGTGGCAGAAGTGCTAACTAGGCCTCTTAACAATCTTCTCCCCAATCCTGATTTCACCCCTTTTTACAGGAACCAAAGGGGCCCCAAAATCAACCACCTTGCCTACGCGGATGATATTGTAATACTTAGTGGGGGTAACAATAAGTCTATAAGACTGATTGATCACACTCAACTATGTCTTGTAGAAGACTAAGCGGGCGTTGCAAATATAATCCGGGGTATTACGCCCAGAGTCGATCCCACAGGGAATTTACGTATCAATTGAGTCTATAAAGTACTAAACTGTTACTTAATCACTTTTCTCAAGACTTTGAATATCAATTTGATGATGTTTAACTAATTCTACAATCAATAATAAACTAGAAATTAACTAACAATTTAATGTAACAATTATAATAAAGGGTCTAAGATTATGGTTTCCCCCGTTGGTGAATTCTTCCTTCGATATGTCTTATAGTTTAATTGGCTATCTCTGTCAATCATGAACGCTCTAACTATCATAAATC
>MDKI01120791.1:0-21367 GCA_005239505.1 Nicotiana paniculata
TAATAAGAAAGATACGTTACGTTGGTACTCGGTCGAGTAAGGTATCGGGTGCCCGTCGCGGCCTATTAGTTTAGGTTGTGAAAAAAGTGGTATCAGAGCAGTTCTGTCCTAGGGAGTCTACAAGTTGTGTCTAGTAGAGTCTTGGTTATGGGTGTGTCGTGCACCACTGTTATAAGCAGGAGGCTGCAGGGCATTTAGGATTTTCACTCTTTCTTCTTACTCTAGATCGTGTGGTAGAGCTCACTTATAAGAACTCAAATTTTGAAATTCTATTCTATTCGTAATAAGATGATACCTTTATTCGGAAAGAAGGCTGGAAAGAGAGATAGTTGAAAAAAAGATGAGTCAGAGGAATTGAATTTTTGTATGATGCCTACGATAAGTAAATATGAGGTTTTTAGTAGATCATGGGTGTACTGAAAGGTGTAAGCTTCCTGATAAGAAGCCTTAAGGCAAGAACGCCTATCCATCTTTATGGTGAAGGACTATGAGAGATTAAGAAGGTAAGTACAATTTTCAGTAAGTAAAAGGAGCAAGGTGAAAAAGGGTACGAGGTACGCAGTTAATGAAGGTTAACAGCGTTTATAACTGAGGCAGAGAAACATAAGCTTTTTGAGTTATATTCAATAGTAACAGAGGTATATATATAGTTGGTCGCACCCATTCCAGTTATGCCCTATGGGGGTTAACAGAAGTAGTATAAGAAGATATGATGGATGAATTGTTTGCACCTGTTGACATTTCCCAACGAAATTGAAAATGTTCTAATAGATCTCTTTATGAGACACCCATATGGTACACTCTAAAATAGTGCAGCCAGATATAAGTACTACAAAGACATGCACTATAAGCCTTGAGGGGATATATACTACCTTAGTGTGGCTCGCGTCCCTAGTAAATCAAGAACGTTAAACAAATTAAAGAGACACTGGATGGAGCGAAGGGAAGCTGAAAGCAAAGAATGTCTTGTTCAAGTTTTCAGAATAAAGTGGTAAGCATAAATGTTAGCAGGAAATAAGAAAAGAGTTAGTGATGCATTATGAGTATGATATGATACGTGGATGACAACGGTAGATAAAAAAGATGACAGTATTACAAAATATATAGTCAAGTAAAGGAAAAGATAAGAGGTGATAGGCTCTGAAACAACAAAAGAGTATATTCCATAAAGTCATATCCTCATTTCAAGAAACAAGTTCGTGACTCCAGTGCGACTACCTGAAGGAAAAGTTAAAACCTCTGAATAATAGAAACCAATATGGATTGGTGAACAAGATAAACTAAACATAAATTAGGGACTGGATGATTTGATAATAGTCAGCCTCATGAAAATTTCAGATTTCGTTCCAACAGTAGGAGAATCAAGAACAGAAGAAGATTCAGGAGAAAATCAGAGAATGGTCATTCTGGAAGACGCTTCCATAAATCAAGTAATGTAAGCAAAGTTAAGCTTAAGGGACTGTAGGTACCAGCTGCATTAAGTGTCACCCTCGCGAGTAGGGAATTTGTTATCCTTGATACAGAAGGATTATCGCAAGGAAACTAAGGGTCATTGGTGATGTGAAAGGATGCCAAAGATGAAGAGGAAAATATCTATAGGCAGGTCGTCGTAACTTCAAGTCTTAGTGCACCCTTAAAGGGGGGAATATGGAATAATGTGGCATTAAGTCAGAATTAAGTGGTTCTAGTGACTATGGAATGGTAAAGGAAGAATGCGGTAAATGAAAGATGAATGAGATGGCACTTACCCAAATCTTACAGATACGCTACGATTCAAGAATATTGTGCAAGCACGACGTCAAGGAGAGGAAGTAAAGGTTCATGCCCGAGTTGTTATTAATAAATACGGAGCCGGTGAAATAAATAAGTTAAGACGAAGGAAATAACCTAATAAAGATTACGAGGAATATTAATATGAGAATGGGCCAATAAGTAGTTAGTAATTGGTCAGGCAGATCCCAGTTATGGCTAAACAAGAGGTTACAGACGCGTCATCAGATCGTGTAAGATAAACATAGTAGAACCCAACATAGAGAATTCAGTCTTGAAGAATATCATTATATATATATTCAAACAAAAGTACGGGGATAAAAGAAAGTGCCACTACGACGATAGTCAAAATATCAGTTTAGAAGCAACCATACAAGCACAAGGGAATGGAAATAAGCAACTACGGATAATCATAGGCAAGGAAGGACGTCAAAAAGTCCGTAATAAGCTCACAGCTTTACGAGAGTCAAGGGTTCTCCCTAAGTACTACAACGAAAGACTAGTTGAGGAAATAAGGAAGAAGGCTTGAACCTAAGCACAACGACCTAAAGAGGAAATGGTCGGGTAACAACAGTATCACAACAACATTGGAAGCACTCCAAAGGAAAGTGGCACCTACTGTGGCTAATGAACGAGAAGTAAACTTAAAAGTAATATTCGAGATTATATGAGTTGCACGAAAACTCTGGCATATGTGGGTACTAAGATAAGCTAAGTATGGACGCAACACGGGGGCAGAAAGACCAGGAAAAGTAATAGCTTATCTTGAAAGAAATCTAAGACGGAACGAAAGAAATTATTCGATCAGTGATCCGGAGTTGGTTACGTTATGAACGCACTTAAGGTTCAGAGTTTTATACATGCAGCATATACATCCGTAGAAGATTCTGGTATACGTCAAATGAAAGAATTGAGCCCAGGTCATAAACGAAGAATTATATTATTAAAGGGTTGTATCATGCATATTTCTCAAGCCCATGAAAGGCTATTAAGGTTGAACATAGAGGAGAGGTAACTGAAGAGTTGCATCAACTAAGTAATCAGGAGTCTGATTATTGGACCCAGAAAATTAGAAACATCGTGATCAAGAACATTGCAAGATCTCCCTTAAAATCAGTGGTACAAGAGAGATAGTACAACAACCATAGTCTATAACGGCTCTGCGATAAAGCTAGTAATAAGAAGTTAGTATGAAGCTTCCACCAGATTGTAATATTATAATAGAGCTTCATTTGTGGTATGAATCATACCTACGTGGAAGGGAGGTTATGAAAGAGATAAAAGATATGATACGAGATTTTAAGTAAGGTAAAGGTGAACAATGTACGAGATACTCAAATGCAAAAGTTGTGAATAGTCCATACCTCGGATAGAAGGCTAGAAGTGCTAGGATTCAAATTCCAGGAATGATAGCGGCATAGTCAGTAGCATATCTTCCAGCCTATGGTCCAGGTATCGAAAAGTGTAACTAGGATAGTAAAGAAGAGTTAGAGACAATATGATGTCTCGCTTGATGTTCCAAAATGATATAGGGAAATCTATGATGCAAGCAAGTTGAAAGGTAGCAAGTAATATAAATAGATATGTGTAGGTCGTAAGCTATTGTATGGTGAAGCGACAAGGTTCTAGAAGATAGGAGTAAGAATAAGGACGGACGAGTGAGAAGGTAACGAAAATGGATAAGTCCTCAGAATAAGCCCATGAAAAAAACAAGAGTATATGGTTTCTCTAAGTTGTAAAAAGTTCTCTATAACCTGAATGAATTCAAAGAAATCTAAGACTAATAGCATTTAGAAGACATGGAATGCTCCCCTAGTAACTAAAATGAGGGCGTAATTGTGATAAATAAAGGATGACTTTTAGGCCTTCGATTGAGTAATGATCTAACGAAGAAAAGAAAGGGATCTTATGAATTGGACATGATTAAAATACCCAGCTATAAGATACGGTTATGAAAGTATGGTATCGCCCAAGGTGGATCAGTCTAATCATTTCAGATGTTCCCCGATGAAACGTGAGCCCTAGCGGCGGTGTTACATAAGAGGTCAAATTATCAGCGGTAGATGGTGAATCTAAAATAAATGGATGGAAGTTCAACAATATGAGATGAAACTAGACCATAAGTCTTAAGGATAAGCAACGAGAGTAACCTGGAGTTAGTTGCAGAACTTAGTAATGATAAATCAAAGTAAGAGTTATGGTATAGTATGACCTATGTATATGTGGTAAAGATTTAGGTCTATGAAATAAGATATAGCAATATTCGCAAGTTCTACAAAGTACCGAGCGAAGAACTTCAGTATACCTGTAGATGCCCAGAGGGAAATTTTATCAAGAATACAAAGTAAGGCCTAGAGATTGGCTAGAAGCTGGAGCAAAAAGGAGAGAAGAGTCACATAGGCACACTCACAAAGTCTTTGTCGTACAGGATACATGAAAGAAGGTAGAAACAATTACGAGATTGGAAAGATTCCGGCCACAAGTCGTGGCGTGAGAAAGAGTCCTAAAGGAGGGAATGCCCTGGCCTTTGGATTTATTCACAGAACAATTGCCTAAATGGCAGTGAGAGTATTAAGGTATTCATAAGAGCTATAAGTTATGAAAATGATAAGAGCATCAGTCAATATTCTAGTACGAATGTTCCAAAGGGGGAAATGATGTTACGCCCCGCAATATTAAGTCGATATTACGCCTTGAAGTATTATATTACGACGATGTTATACCCTATAGTATTATACGTGGAATTGCCGTAAGATAATTGACCTCAGTTCAAGGACGATATTATTTGGAGATTATATGCATTATGCTATTTCAAACAAGTGATGAGTAAATTCGTGAAGGGGAGTCGTTAAGCAAATCGAATAAAATGAATTTTCGTCAAGTTTGGCAATTTGGGATAAAATACAGTCTAGGCTATAATTTCCGGTATTTATGTACTAGTTCCGTACAAGGTACTACATGACCAAGATAGTAAGATGTACAAGGTATGAAAAAATGAGTAGTATTTTAAGTAATTTGAGATAATTCCTAATTATGTGGGTGATTGGTTAATTATTAGATAACATGATATTACCTAATTAATTAAGGGATTATATTGGATAGAGATTAAGGGCATGAGGTGGAAGCCCCCCATGAAAATTGATATGATTCATGATACAAAATGAAAAGTAGCATCTAAAGTGTCATACAAATGACACTTACGTAAAGACTACCAATACATTAAAAAAGTTTGGGTTCTGGTCTTCATTGGCCTTAAATCAATCAAGGTAAGCTTATAAGCTTTCTTCCTAATTCAAACAATTCCAAGAACAGAAGTTAAATCTCAATCCATCAAGAATGATTCCAACAACTATGTTGTCTTAAACGAAAATTAATCTTGAAACAAAACAATTCCAAACGAGATTTATTAACACAATAGCAAGGTGAGATTTTGTGATTCTAAAGTATTATGGTGCAACCTTTTTCAAGAATATCATACAAATATTTACCTACTCCAGGTATGTTAAGGCCCTCCCTTCTTTTTTTTGGCATTATCCATGTGATACGAACGAAACGTGCAAATGCATAAATTCCATAAATGACTCTATTCATATAAGTATTAGAGATATCTATGTTCTTGAATTTCCATGTGTCATAATATTTTATCATATGTTCATGGGTCTCAGAAAAATATGAAAGTTGAAAAGAGTTTACTTTATGATATTACTCAAAGGAAAAATGGCCTTATGAAGCTCCGAAAGATTTTATTAACGTACTTTTCATGCATTACATACATGTGCATTGACCCATGACCAGATGGAATTATATACGTGTATATATGTAAATGTATGTATATGGGATATGGGAATAGGTTACGGTGTTATATACGCACTACCACCTGATCAGCTGGTATATGATGATGATGTTGCCCACAGTGGTTATAATATGATTCAAACGGTGTTACATACGCGTATATATGTATGTATATTCAAACGGTGTTATATACGCATATATATGTATGTATATATATGTATATGGGATATGGGAAAGGGTATGGCGTTATATACGCACCACCACCTGATCAGCTGGTATACGATGATGATTTTGCCCACAGTGGCCGATATGATATGATGGGATGCCCTCAGAGGCTGATGATGTTATGAAACATATACCTATGCACTACATGGCATTCATACGCATATGCATGACACTATAAGTATTTCATGATTTACAGAGTTATTTAGACTTACATGTCGAGTCTCTTACTCCATGTTTCTCTCATGTCTATTATTTACTGATTTTCATTTCTTGCATACTCAGTACATTATTCGTACTGACGTCCCTTTTGCCTGGGCACACTACGTTTCATGCCCCCAGGTCCCGATAGACAGGTCAAGAGCCCTCTAAGTAGGCTATCAGCTCATCGGAAGATGTTGGTGCGCTCCATTTGCTTCTGAGTCGCTTGTTTGGATTAGTGTGACTTAGACGAGTATTTTTTGGTATGGCGGGACTCTATCACGACCTTTATGACATTTATGTACTCTTTGGGGCTGGTAGACATATGTCATATATGTGAAAGATTGTCCGGCCTTGTCGGCCTATATTTTGAGTTTGTAAATGATTATGTTGGCCTATTAGGCCCGTATGTCACGTGTATATGATAATGTAATAAGAAAGATATGATGCATTGGTACTCGGTTAAGTAAGGTATCAGGTGCCCGTCGCGGCCTATCAGCTTAGGTCGTGACAGTTAGTGGGTGTCTAAGATAACACATAAGGCAGATGGGAGTGTGAGAGGTTTAAAGCTAGACTGGTAGTGCAGGTCTATACTCAACAGGCTGGAGTAGATTACATTGAGACATTCTCACCTGTTCTAAAGACTTCAACAGTAAGGGCTCTTATTGGGGTAGAAATTAAGAAGGGACGGAAAATGTTTCAATTAAATGTAAATAATGTTTTTCTTCATGGTGATTTACATGAAGAAGTATACATGGAGACACCACCAGGTCTATTTGAAGAATAGCCTAGAATGGTATGCAAACTAAACAAGTCCTTGTATGGACTAAAGCAAGTCAATAGGCAATGGTATGCTAAGCTAAATGAAGCTCTTTGTTCTAAAGGGTATACTCATTCTATGTTTGACTACTCCTTGTTTTATAAGGGGAGAGGCAATTCAGTAACCTTTATAGCTGTCTATGTATATGATGTTATCATCGTAGGAGCCCACTTAGAAGAAATTGATAGTTTAAATAAATTTCTTCATGAAACATTCATAACAAAGGACCTAGGAAGATTACATTACTTTCTAGGATTTGAGATACTCTATAAGAGTGATGGAGTTCTGATTACACAAAGAAAGTTCGCCCAAGACCTTCTCAAGGAATTTGACTGTATAGGTTGTACATTTGTGTCTTCACCCCTTGATTCAACATCTTTCAAATCCTGGTCATTATAGGAATTTAATAGGGAAATTGATTTTCCTTATAGGAACTAGACCTGACATAGCCTATAGTGTTCAACACTTAAGCCAATACTTGCAGCATCCTAGAGACACACACCTAAGAGCGGCATTGCATGTACTAAGGTATTTGAAAGTAACTATATCTCTGGGGATTTTTTTGTCAAACAGTAGGGATTACAGGATAAGGGCATTTTGTGACTCTGATTGGCAGCTTGACCTAAAACAAGAAAATTAGTCAGTGGCTATATAGTATTGCTTGGTGATAGTCCCATAAGTTGGAAATCAAAGAAGCAATCTACTATTTCATTGTCCTCAGCAGAAGCAGAGTATAGAGCAGTAAGGAAGGTAGTTGGAGAACTGGTCTGGCTTGCAAGACTACTTGAAGAACCCATAGTGCCCTTCTCTCCACCTATAGCTATTTTTTGTGATAGCCAAGCAACACTTTATATTGCAAAGAATCCTGTCTCTCATGAGCGGACAAAACACATCGAAGTGGATTTCCATTTTGTACGAAACATTCTTCAAGAGGGACTGATCTCACTGCATTACATTCCTACTCATGTACAACTTGCAGACTTCTTCACCAAATCTTTACCAGGCAACATCATACTCTTCCACTTGGCAAGTTGGCTGTGGATTCCCCACCTCAAACTTGAGGGGGGGGGGGGTGTTGAGATTATTTAATAATTAGCCATATTTTAATAGTTAGCCATATTCTTTATACAGGCCAACTGTGTAATTAGTAAGGATGTTATTGTAATAAGTCAGTTTAGTCATTAGTTAGTTAAAGGTCAGTTGTATACGTATAAAGGGGACTGTACAGATATTTTTGCAGTAAGAAGAAAATTCATTTGTCCTCTTTATCTATCTCTCGAAGCTTCTCAGCGAGAATGTCTTCCTTCTTCCATGGGAACTTAGTTCGAGCTCATCGGCATTGTTAATCCTTCACATTTCATCAACATTCATGTATCTGTTATACATTATATATGTGGGCACACTCCTGCATTTCAAATAGTTACTTAATCCCATGTATAATGGAAATTTTACACAAATATATGGGCACAAGATTTCTATTATATAAGGACTTAAGTGTTATGTTTTAAAATAGAGGAGTTGTATCCATATATAAGTAGATTAAAATAAATTGAATTGAAGTAGTCAAAAGGCAAATTGAAATTAAAGCAATCAAATATATATATATTAAGTTTTACGATATGTTTACAATAAATATTTTTCTCGCCACATGTTTGAAACAAAAACTTAGCCCAGTTAGAAAAGTGTCTTGAATTTTCTCTATTGAAATATGACAAGTTTCTAGTGGCAACTTGTGTATAAATTATACTAAGTTGGCTGACAATTTGTTTAAGACTTGAAAAGTTTGAATTGGCGAGTTATAAGAGATGACTGAAATAGGAGGAAGAAAATTTCAAATTGATGATGTTTGGTGATGTCAACAATAATATAAGCACAATGTTTCATTCTCATCCTCTTTCATTTGGAAGTATCAAGATCAGAAAGATGTAGTCGTCTATAGGGCAATAAAGAGGTAAAGAGAGTTCTCTCTGCAATTATAAGGAGTAAAGAGAATTTTTAAAGTAGAATGGGAGAAATGTTAGAGAAATAAGTGTTGGGATACACTTATTTGAAATTCCTCTTGAAGTTTATAAAAAATAAGTATAGGTGCACAACGTAGAGCAGTTTATAAGAATTTTTTTGCATAGGAGGCACGATTCTAGAGAGATCGAAACACTCCCATGAGTTAGAGAGCTTCAAGTAAGATCATATTGAGAATGAACCGGTCCATTGTATTAGAAAATTCAAGCCAGGACAATTCAGCGTCACTACGTCTCTATTGTCGTTATTGTCTTATTGTGTTATCTTGTTTAATCAACAGTACCTATGGATCCTGTTTGCAACATAATGAATTGGTGTTATCATTTGATAAACTCATACTTATGTCGCTAAAGGTTACTAATTATATTACGGTGGATCAGCTGATTCTCATATTAAATTCCCCAACTTCATGGAACCTTTTGTTATCATGACTCCTTGTATACGGCCGAAATCGAAGGAGTCTGATTTCGAAGTCTCTGTTATGTCTAGCCCGAGCTCGGAGGGCTCAAAGTAAAGTTCGAAGCCCAATCTCAGAATGCATATCTCGAGAGAGCACAACGAAGGCCCGATATGGCTTACCTCGAGGCAGTGCAAAATCGATGACAATCAAGAAAAAGTGGGAATTTCTCAAAGGCATGTAGGTCAAGGCGCAAATCTTAGGATTGGTTCGTACAAATTCGTACTAGGCGTTTATACAGCTGTACCAACAAATTCTTTGTCATAATTAGAAATGCACCAGATTAGGGTTTTCCCTTCCTATATTCCAATCATTTGTAAGAATCATTATTCACTACTATAGAATATTCTACTCTGATTTTCTCGTTCGCTGTGCTCAAGATTATTCTTCAACTAACTAACCCCGAGACCCCGAGGCTATCGAGCTCGAGGCCCCCGTTTCCTTTGACAACACTGGTTTGATTATCATATTCTTCTTATTTGCACCTAGTATTTCTAGCTTATCTACTAGTATTGAAATAAATCACATATTTTTAGAACCACAAATAAAGTATAATTGTTAGCACCATTTTTGAGGTAAATAGTTTGGCGCCACCATGGGGCTAAAGATAATAGTGATTATTTTGGTGCTAGTTTTCTGATAACACACGTTATTCTTCATACTTTTTCTTGTACAAAGATCCTTTGATTTCAGGTTAAAAAAATGTCTAACTCAGCAGATGCACATGGAAATGACGGTCTCGAGTTCCATGGAGAAAATAGTGCAACAGCTTCAGGGGTCGGTGTGCCACCGCTAAACCCTGTGGTAGCACCAGCACCAAACCCTGTCGACGTAGGTTCACACATTGCTTTGCACATCGATTTTGGTACTGATATTGAAGGAAGTGTACGCGGAGAAGACCAGCCTGATGAAGGACACATGCTCGAGAAGAAAGAGAAGTTAGTCTACAAGTAATTTTTGAGATGTTGCAAGCACAACAAGTTGCTATCGCTCAGTTACATAGTCAACAAAAGAGTCCAAGCATAGCAGGACCAGAATTAGCTCCTCGAGTTGAGCCAGCCCCAGAAAGATCAAGCAATAATAGGTCATGAACGGACCCCACCATCATGAGGATGCTAGAGGAACTCACTAAGAGGATCGAAACATGAGAAAAGAGGATTGAAGACAACGATAAGAAGGTAGAAACATACAACTCGAGGGTCGACCAGATCCCAAGAGCACCTCTGGTCTTGAAAGAACTAGTTCGAAGAAGTTTGTATAGAAACCATTCCCACCGAGTGCAGATCCGAAGCCCATTCCGAAGAAGTTCCGGATGCTTGACATCCCAAAATATAACGGTGAGCACAGATCCCAACAAGCATATCAACACATATATTTTTGGTATAAAAGGAAATGATTTGAAGGACGACGAGATCGAGTCTGTCCTACTGAAGAAATTTGGAGAAACCTTGTCCAAGGGGTCCATGATGTGGTATCATAACCTACCCCAAAACTCAATAGATAAGTTGCCATGTTGGCAGACTCATTTGTAAAGGCACATGTTAGTTCCATAAAGGTTGCAATGAGGAAGTCCGATGTATTCAAAATTAAGCAAAGAGAGAACGATATGTTGAGGGAGTTCGTCTCCCATTTCCAGTTGGAACGAATGGAATTACCACCAGTCTCTGATGTCTGGGTTGTACAGGCCTTCACATAGGGACTAAATGAATGAAGCTCAATAGCTTCGAGGCAGTTGAAGTAGAACTTGATCGAGTATCCCGCCGTAACTAAGACGGGTGTGCACAACAGGTACCAGTCAAAAATTAGGATCGAGGACGACCAGTTGGGATCCCCCTTGGGCTCAGTTTATCCAAGCAGGCTAAAATAAAAGGAATAAGGAAATGCGGAAAGGGAGCCAAGGCTGAACAAAGAAAGATATCGTCCATACGTCGAAGACAGAAGAAACACTTTGAGGCATAAAATACTCGAAATGACCGAAGAGCGAATCGAGGCCAAAGTTCCCGAGGACTCATGAGCAAGATAGGGTTTGACAGGAACTCGGGACCGATGGAAGCACCCCAATTATCAGAATGCAACTTCAACATCGATGCCTCAAACATCGTATCAACCATCAGCAAGATTAGAGATACTAGATGACTCAAGCCCATAAAGTATGATCCTTCTCAAAGGAACCCCAACGTAATGTGCAAGTATCATGATATTCATGGTCATAGGACCGAAGACTACAGACAACATCGAGAGGAGGTAGCCCGATTGTTTAAGGAGGGGCACCTTCGAGAATTTCTCAACGACTGGGCAAAAAAACATTTTTGAGATAGAGATGCAAATAGGAAGAATGAACCAGAAGAGCCCCAACATGTCATTCACATGATCATCGTAGGAGTCAACGTCCCACAGGGACCCATATCAAACGAACGAAAGTATCCATCACAAGGGAGAAGAGGACTAGGGACTACATACCCGAGCACGCCCTTACTTTCAGCGAAGAAGATATCGAGGCCTTATCTTAGCCTTATAATGATGCACTGGTAATTTCTATCCTTTTAAATAAAGTTCAAGTTAAACGTGTGCTCGTGGATCCAAGTAGTTTGGTCAATATAATCAGGTCGAGGGTAGTGGAGCAGCTCGGGCTGCTCGACCAAATCATATATGCCCCTCGAGTCCTAAATGGATTCAACATGGCAAGTGAAACAACAAAGGGGGAAATCATCCTCCCAGTCAACGCGACCGGAACCATACAAGACACAAAGTTTCATGACATCGAAGGTGATATGAGATATAATGCTCTACTTGGAAGGCCATGGATCCATAGCATGAGGGTGGTGCCATCAACACTTTATCAAATGATGAAGTAAAAGGATGGCGTGAAAACAATATACGAAGAGCAGCATGCAGCTAAGAAGATTTTTGTAGTGCACGACTTGGCACCGATATCGACACCATCTAGCTCGGAGAAGTCAATAGATAATCAAGTATCCAAATAGCAACCACAAAACATACCCTCGGTTGAGGCCGACGAACAGGTGGTAGAGGACGAAGAAGAAGATTTCCTCACCCCACGAACCTTCTCTGCCCCGAAGAATCAGATGCAACGAAGTCCACAGTCGAAGAACTCGAGCAGGCCAATTGAGCGAGCATCTTCCGCAAAAAGGTATATCTGAGATCAGGATTAACCACCAAACTCTGGAAAAAAATCATTCAATTTCTTAGTAATAACATTGATTGCTTCGCTTGGTCCCATTTAGATATGACAGGGATCCCACCGGAGATAACCACCCATCGACTAAGTGTCGACCCCGGATTCAAATCGGTGAAGCAAAAAGGAGACCTCAGTCTGATGTAAAGAATGCACTCATCCAAGATGTGGTAGCTGAACTTCTGAAAATAGGATCCATTAGGAAAGTAAAATACCCCGAATGGCTAGCCAACATAGTGGTAGTCCCAAAGAAAGGGAATAAACTTAGAATGTGTGTGGAATATAAGGATTTGAATAAAGAATGCCCTAAATATTCCTTCCCACTGCCCAACATCGATCGATTGATAGATGCCACAGCTGGCCTCGAGATCCTTACTTTTCTCGACGCCTACTCCGGGTACAATCAAATTTAAATGAATCCGAAGGACCAGGAAAAGACTTTGTTTATCACGAAATATGGTACATACTGATATAATGTAATGCCCTTTGGGCAAAAACATGCGGGAGCAACATATCAGCGCCTAGGTATTAAGATGTTCGAACATCAAATAGGCAAATCTATGGAAGTTTACATTGATGACATGCTAGTTATGTCCCTGCGTGCAGAGGACCATTTGACTCATTTGTAGGAGACATTCGATATCCTAAGAAGATACAACATGAAGCTCAACCCCGAGAAATGCGCTTTTGTAGTCAGCTCGGGTAAATTTTTGGGCTTCATGGTCGGATAGCTTCTTTAGGCCGATTCATCTCAAGGTCTGCCTTAGGCCGATTAATCTCGAGGTCTTCAGATCGGAGCCATCATTTATTCTCTCTGCTTAAGAAGAAAAATGACTATGCATGGACCCCGGAGTGTCAACAAGCTTTGGAAGAATTAAAACGGTATCTTTCGATCCCACCCTTGCTTCATACACCAAAGGAGGATGAAACGCTCTATTTATATTTAGCCGTGTCCGAGGTAGTGGTAAGTGCCGTGTTGGTTTGAGAAGAGCAAGGTATGCAATTTCTTGTCTATTATGTAAGTCTAACCCTTGGAGATGCTGAAACCAGGTATCCGCATTTAGAAAAATTAGCCCTAGCATTAATAAGTGCATCTAGGAAGCTGAAACCATATTTTCATTTTCATCCTATATGCGTATTAACTATGTATCCACTTCGAAACATTTTGCATAAGCCTGGATTATCGGGCCGATTGGCTAAATGCGCCATTGAACTCAGAGGGCATGATATCGAGTATCAACCTCGAACGACCATCAAGTCTCAAATTTTGGCAGACTTCATGACCGATTTTATTCCTGCCTTCGTGCCCGAAGTAGAAGAGGAACTCTTGTTAAAAATGGGCACATCATCGGGGGGATGGAGCCTCTTCACTGATAGTGCCTTGAATGTGAAATAGTCGGGGCTCGATATAGTTCTAAAACCGCCTACGGTAAAATTATTAGACAATCTATAAAAACTTTGAAATTGACTAACAATGAGGCCGAGTATGAGGCCATGATTGTAGGTCTCGAACTAGCCAAAGGCCTGGCTGCAGAGGCCATCGAGGCAAAATGTGATTCTCTTTTCGTAGTAAACCAAGTGAATGGAAGTTTCGAGGTTTGAGAAGATAGGATGCAAAGATAATTAGACAAGCTTCAATTAACGTTGCACCACTTCAAAGAGTGGACCCTGGTCCATGTACCTCGAGAATAGAATAGTGAGGTCGATGCACTCGCAAACTTGGGCTCGTCTGTTGAAGAAGATGACATAGTCCCGGGACTATCGTACAACTATCAAGGTCGGTGATCAAAGAGGGTCATGCAGAAATTATCTCAACAAGCCTAACATGGGATTGGAGGAACAAGTACATCGACTACTTAAATCATGGGAAGCTCCCCACGGACCCAAAAGAATCGAGGGCCCTCCGAGCCAAAGCAGCCCGATTTTCACAGGACGAGAATGGAACATTGTATAGGAGGACCTTCGACGGACCATTGGCAATATGTTTGGGACCAGGGGATACTAATTATGTGCTACGAGAAATCCACGAAGGCACTTGTGGGAATCATTTTGGTGTCGATTCTTTGGTTCGCAAGGTGATTAGAGCGTGGTATTACTGGGATAGCATGGAGAAGGACACCAAGGAGTTCGTTCGAAGATGTAATAAATGCAAAATATTTGCACCGATGATCCATCAACCCAGTGAACAACTACACTCGGTCCTATCCCCGTGGCCATTCATGAAATGGGGGATGGACATCATCGATCCCCTGCCAACGGCGCCAGGTAAAGCTCGATTTATCTTATTTATGACTGACTACTTCTCAAAATGGGTGGAAGCGCATGACTTCAAGAAGATAAGATATAAAGAAGTCATCAACTTCATATGAGACCACATCATATGTTGATTCGGGATTCCCTTTGAGATAACATGCGATAATGGGAAGCACTTCATTGGCAGCAAAGTAACAAAATTCCTCGAATACCATAAAATCAAAAGGATCCTATCAACGCCTTATCACCCAAGCGCAGATGGTCAAGCCGAGTCCAAGAACAAAAGTGTCATCCTAAACCTGAAAAAGAGATTAGATGATGCGAAGGGGAAATGGAGAGAAGTGTTTCCCGAGGTACTATGGGCATATCGAACGACATCAAAGTCGAGCACAGGGGAGACCCCGTTTTCTTTCGTATATAGGTCCGAGGCTTTGATCCCAGTCGAGGTCGGGGAACCAAACGTCAGATTTCAACATACCACCAAGGACTCAAACAACGAGTCCATGAACACCTCCCTTGAGATTTTAGATGAAAGGCGTGAGGACACATTAGTTCGAATGGCCGCTCAAAAACAAAGGATCGAAAGGTACTACAATAGAAGAACAAACCTTTGCTACTTCAGAGTCGAGGACTTAGTTTTAAGGAAAGTCACCCTCAATACTCGAAACCCAAATGAAGGGAAACTAAGCCCTAATTGGAAGGACTGTACCGTGTCCACGGAGTCGTAGGCAAAGGATCCAACAAACTTAGCACAATGGAAGGAATACAAAAACCAAAACAAATGGAATATATCGTTGCTCAAACGTTATTATTGCTGAGGTATAACCTTTTCCCTGTTTCATTTATATTTTATACTAACTCCTTGCAGGTGTTCAATTGGAGATATCGAAGCACCATTCAACTCGAAGACCTTGGGTTTTAAAGCATGCGTTGCACACTTTTCCCATTAGATCGAGTATTATCCCAAATGGGTTTTACCGGCAAGGTTTTTAACGAGGCAACACCTATATGCTACCTAAGTATTCAAGGCTTCTTTTCTATCTACCTCGAATACTGGGGGGAATCACCCTCGGAGGTTACATTTTCGAAGAAAACAAGTCATGCCAAGGAGGACCTCGATAGGAGAATGTTGTACTGGCCCAAACAGTCAAATGAACTGTGTCCATATAGAATAATCGATCCCTCGATGGGAAAAACATGTACGCATGTATCGATCACTCAAAGAAGCATTCTTATTATATCGAAACACTTTTTTGCCTCGAAGATGTCTACTATTTTCACATTTAATGGCTCAAGGGCCAAATATACTCAAATACTCGGTGATTGTCATCGACAGTCAACATGTAGATCCATCAAAACCTCGAGCCTATAAGACCTCTACGAGCCATACTTGAACTTACAAGACCTCAATCAGGAAAACTCGAACTTATAAGACCTCAATGAGTCATACTCGAACTTACAAGACCTCAATGAGGCATACACGAACTTATAAGACCTTAAAAAGGCACCGCCCTCGATATTAAGGTCAAGGCCATCTCACTCGGGGACTAAAGGCTACGACAATATGAAAAGGCCATGGCCGAAATAATGCGGCTCGGAGATGTCCGACTTCCGCCATAAAACTAAAGGCCTTCAAACACTTTGAAAAAGCGATTAAATCAGGCTACCCTCGACATAAGCAAAGGGGCTTCGATAAAATCAGCCCTGAATAATGTGAAGGCTTCGAAAACATCAGCCTTCGAGAAAACCCCAAGAGGTATTCAACTATCGTTGCACATCGACTTGCAAATGAGGTTCCGAACAATCGAACCATCGAAAAGTCAAACGAATATAAAAACATGCCAAGGTATAACAAAATATTTACAAGTCTTTAGCCAGAAAGGGTGAAATTGTAGTCGTTTTAGAGGTCGAATTGACCCAATCTAAAAAAAGCCTAAGGGCCGACATGTAAGAGCCCAAGGGCCGATATGTAAGAGCCTAAGGGCCAATATAAAAAGCCTAAGGGTCAATCTAAAGAGCCTAAGGGCCCACCTGAAGAGCCTAAGGGCAGATGTTTTAAAGCCCAAGGGCTGATACTTAAATAACTTAAAGGCCGAAGCACACCACGCTCGGAACCTTACCCAGTTCGAATTCGAAATTCTCGAGCTAAAGCTTTGCTCGAATATCGGACCCTAAGTGGTCACTTATTATCTTCGTTGATCGAACACAAAACCTAAGGGTATTATATTATAAGTCCAATACATTGGGCTGATCGTCAACAATACCAAATCTCATTTCAAAAGGTAAAGGAAAGACGGGAATTAACACAACACAAAGATGAAACAAAATATTCTCTATATACAGATGATGTTCCAAAATTATGTTTATAAAGCTCCCACACAGAGCCCCTTACACAAAAGAAAGAAAATGAAAGAAGCTTAGTCTACTGTTGGGGTCACTCGATCAGAGGTAGTTTCCTCAGGAACTGCATCTTCGACGGCTTGACCTTCGGCAGCCTGATCTTTGGCAGCCTCTTCCTCCTTGGGGACTTCGTCTTCACTCTCGTAGCCGCTGGCAGGATCCTGATCGGAAGTGATCAATGTCGCGGCCTCTTCTTCCAAGGCCTTCACCTTCTTGATCTCAGCAGAAAGATCAAAGCCTTCGACCTGCACCTCCTCGAGGGATTTCCTTCGAGACTCCAGCCGAGCTTGATTGATGGCTCATGTTAACTTAAGCTCGGCCGCCTCAGCTGCCTTCTTAGCCCGAGCATTGGCAGCAGCAGCATCAGTCCGGTATATAGACATAAATGCATCATCTTCGGACAAGGTTTTGGATAATTCTGTGGCCGACTCAATATGAAGGTCCTTATATTTACGGCTTTCTTCCTTTGCATCCTAAAGTTGGTGCTCAATCGAGGCCATCTTCTCTCAAAGAGTATCCTTCTCAGAGGCCATATCATCCATGTGATGTTTCAACCCGAGGATCTCAGCATCTTTGACCCTAAGCTCCTCGCAAAGTTGCCCCACTAGGTCATCTTTCTGCTTAAGATGCAAGAATCTAGTCGATACATTATACACTAAAGTGAGTAAGCATAAAATAATCCCACAATGGCTTTATTACCAGCTCAACGGAATCGGCCCGCTCTCGGGACACTTTCTCCGAACTTGCTCGAAGATCATTGAGTTCCCCCTCCCTTTTGGTATATAGAGCCTTGAGCTCATCCGACTCTGACCTGAGTCTCCTAAGCTCATATTCATAGTGGGCCAGCTCAGCTCGTGACTTGGAAAAGGTTTGGTCAAAGAGCATCACGACCTAAAAAACAAAGGAAGAAGGTTAGAAAGGCAAGAATCAAACTCAAGATATAATTGTTAAGGCGAAGATTACCTATTTCCGAAATTTCTCGGCCTCTTAAAAAATGAACGAGGTGTCAAGGTCGGGGCCTTCCTCGACCTCGGTGAAGCACTCTCCAAATATATCGTTCTTTCCGTGGGATTCCCTCACGTTCAGAGTCTTCATATCTTGGGCATCCCGTATTTTCCCTGAAGAAAACAACGGGCCTGGCGGTGAGTTGTCCACTTCAATTACCCTGAGTGGCTCGATCGGGGCCTTCTCTCGCTTTCTAGGAGCCTCAGGGTTGAGTTTTTCGGACTCATCCACCAAGTTCCTTTCAATACAAGTCCTTTTAGACATCCCCTCAGCCCGAAATTGAACCACCTCGGCAACCTTCGGTGCAGTGACCTTTGAAGCATCGGTACCGCTTCCCATCCGAGTTACTAACGGGAGGGCATCACCTTCACCCTCAGTCTCATCTCCCTCTTCGTCCTCAGCATGAAGACTTGCAGCAACTTCGAGAGACAAGGACACTGTGTCGGCCCCAGGTTTTCGAAGCATGGACTTTTTTGTCTTCTAGGACTCCGCCGGCGTCTCTTTCTTTCTCTTCTTATCCTTGGCAGGTTTTTGGGTCTCTACCTCACCAGGTAGGGGCGGCCTCATTGAAACAGCATCTCCGAGGCCTACATAAGCGCAAAAGTTAAATGTGTTGTCAAAAGATATTTTACTACGGGATTCAAGTATGTCAATGATAAACTCACCATGGTTTTTGGCCTCCCATGGTCCTTTGGCTAAGTCGCGCCAAACGCGCTCGACATATGTGGAGGTGGAAGCTAGTTGCCAAACCCAACCCAGAAGGTTCTTAACTGCACGAGGGTACCACTCGACAGCTGAATCATCATAAGGGAGTTAGTCCGCATAAAAAAGAAAACATTTGATTAATAAAACGTACTCAGAAAATCCATACTTGCGCTTCATATTCCATTCCTCGGGGAATGGCATCTTTCTGGCAGGAATTAGGTCGGAGGTCCTGACTCGAACGAAGCGGCTCATCCACCCTCGGTCATTATCTTCATCAATGCTAGCAAATAAAGACTTCAAAGATCGATGTTCTAATTTTATCAGGCCACCTCGATAGAAAAGAGGGATGTATAGTCTAATCAGATGGTTGAGGGTAAAAGGCGTCCCCTCGACCTGACTCAAAAAATACCTAATCAGGTAATAATTCGCTAGAAGGAAGGATAGATTTGGCCGAGCGTCTCCCGATATTTTCGACAAAAATCGAGGATCACTGGATCTAGCAGGTGCAAAGAAGGTTCTACGGGACCTAAGGTGAATGGGTATGTGTATACACTTAGTAACCTGCTTTATAAGTGGTTATGTCCTCTTCAGTTGAAGGGATCTCCACTTGTACTGAATCCCCCCAACGAAAATCCGCCTTCACTTGTTCCGTTTTGGTTATTAGGCTAATATATCGAGACATGGGATTACATCGTCCCGCAACCGAGGAAGGTTTTTCGATCATGAAATTAGAAGACGTTTCACAAGGACCGGGGGTACACTCCTCAATGCGAGGAGGTACTAATGATTTTCTCTTAGACGAGTGTGATGACGAAGGGACTTTCTCTTTTTGGGGAACTGTCTTGGAAGTTTTTGTCATTTCAAAAGAAGAAGAAGAAACTGGTTTAGAGATGAACACAAGGAAAGGGTAAGTGTAGAAAAGAGTTGATGAAGATTTGAAGATGTTGTAGAAAGTAAAAGTATGAAAAGTGAAAGATTAGAGTATTTATAGGGGCCATCTAAGCGTGTTGGAGAAGCTAAAAGGACGGCCAATAGCCGTTATCGATTTATGGTTTTTTGAGAACTGTGCATACATGACCTCTGCACAACCTTTCTGTCACACCAATCGCTGACCTCACATGACTGACATCATGATTGGGATATCAAAGGGTCAAGAATTCAAATCGTCTTTTATCATTTCATTTTAAGAAACACGGGGACTATCTATATATGGCCAAAATCAGAGGAGTCCGATTTCGATGTCTCTGTTATCTCGAGCATGAGCTCGGAAGGCTCGAAGTAAAGTTCGAAGTCCAATCTCAAAATGAATACCTCGAGAGAGCACATCGAAGGCCCGATACGGCCTACCTCGAGGCAGTGCAAAATCGATGACAGTCAAGAAAAAGCAGGAATTTCTCAAGGGCATATAGGTCAAGGCACAAATCTCGGGATTGGTTCGTACAAATCCATACTAGGAGGTTATAAAGTTGTACCAATAGAATTCTTTATCATAATTAGAAATGTACCAAATTAGGGTTTTCCCTTCCTATATAAAAGGGATCCCAATCATTTGTAAGGATCATTATTCACTGCTATAGAATATTCTACTCTACTTTTCTCCTTCGCTGTGCTCAAGATTATTCTTCAACTTTATTGTTCTTCATTTATTGTTCATACTTTATTTCTACTAACTAACCTCGAGACCCCGAGGCTATCGAGCTCGAGGCCCCCGTTTTCTTTGACAACACTTGTTTGATTATCATATTCTTCTTATTTGCACCTAGTATTTCTAGCTTATCTACTAGTATGAAATAAATCACATATTTTTAGAACCACAAATCAAGTATAATTATTAACACCACTTTCGAGGTAAACAACTTAGGAACTCTTCTGAGTTGTGATCTACACATCTTTTACATCAGCACTCCAATAGAACCTTTCTCTTGGCTTGCAGTACAATGCATCTACTAGGAATTCGGTGGTTCTCTACGTACCTCCCCTCGAACTTCCAGCAAAGGACCTTGCAAGTTAACATAGTACAACTTGCACACAAGTTACTATTAAATAACCTGGCCAAGTTTTGATTAAAGAAAATTCAAGGCACTTTTCTAACAAACCCAATGTGTAATGGAAATACTACACAAACAAATCGACTATAGGATTTCTATTATATAAGAAATTAAGTGTTAGGTTTTGAAATAGAGAAATTGCAATTTGTATCCATCTATAAATTGAAGTAAAGCAATCAAACGGAAAAGTGAAACTAAAGAAATTAGATTTATATATATTAACTTTTGTGGAATTTTAAAAACAGAAGAAATATTTTTGTGGGCACATGTTTGAAATTTTTTATTAGAAATCTTATTAGAGCTGTTTATACCTAATATATTTGCCATGTTTTCTTTCAAATGTTAAAGTGGCCAGAAAAGCAATGGGTGTAATATGTTGTAAGAAAGTTTCAAATCCTTTGAACATGAAATGGGAAACTTCAGGTGTGATTAAACCTTTAAACTAGGAAAATAAGAATATATATATATATATATATATA
>MDKI01155643.1:0-27369 GCA_005239505.1 Nicotiana paniculata
CCGGATTATATTTGCAACGCCCGCTTAGTCTTTTATAAGACATAGTTGAGCGTGATCATGCATAGATACTCGTCAGCTCACTTATACACCACACACATGCAAATTCACATTGCATTTAAGTTGGGGATTCCTATTCCCTCCAGTCAAGGTTAAACAAAGCACTTACCTCAAATTCGCAGGCCACTCACTGCTCAATTACCGCTTTTCCTTTCAAATTTGACTTTTAACCGTTAGAATACAACAACAACAACAACAACATAGCTAGTAAAATCCCACTCATGGGGTCTGGGGAGAGTGGAGTGTATGCAAACCTTACTCCTACCCCGAAAAGGGTAGAGAGGCTGTTTCTAAGAGACTCTCGGCTCAACATGAGAGACAATAGTATCAGAAAAGAAATAAGAGAAAATACATAACAAAAGATGCCAGAAAGAGAATAACAACGAAGAATAAATGAAAAGACAATAACACTAAACTATGCAAAACAATAATGTGAACATAATATAGAACGCTAACAAACCTAAACAAAACTCTACCAGACTACCCGTAACAAAGAGGGAGGAACTCTCGACTACCCCCTAGCCTACAACTTTAATGCTCGACCTCTACATGTTCCTATCAAGAGCCATGTCCTCGGAAATCTAAAGTCGCGTCATGTCATGCCTGATCACCTCGCCCCAATACTTATTAGGCCGCCCTCTCCCTCATATCGTACCTGCCAAAGTCAACCGCTCACACCACCTAACTGGGCATCTAGGCTTCTCCTCTGCACGTGTCCAAACCATCTAATTCGTGCTTCCCTCATATTGTCGTCCATAGGATCCACGCCCACCGTCTCCTGAATATCTTTATTCCGAAACTTTTCCAGCCTAGTATGCCCACACATCCATCTCAACATCCTCATTTCTGCTACTTTCATCTTATGGATATGTGAATTCTTGACTGGACAACGCTAAGATCCATACAACATGGCCGATCTAACCCCTTCTCTATATAAATTACCTGTGAGTTTTGGTGGCACCTTCTTGTCACACAAGACTCCAGATGCTAAACTCCATTTCATCCACCCTACCCCAATACGGTGCGTAACATCCCCGTCGATCTCCCCATCTTCCTGGATAATTGACCCTAAGTACTTAAAACCTTCTCTCTTTAGGATGACCTGTGAGTCAAGCCTGACTTCCACATCCGCTTCCCCCGTCACGTCGTTGAATGTGGTGTGTTAGTGCGTCCATCGCCAGAGAAAATAAAAACGGGCTGAGCGCAGATCCTTGGTGTAACCCCATAACCACCGGAAAAGGATCTGAGTTACCTCCCAGAGTCCTAACCCGAGTCATAGCTCCATCATATGAATATGAATAGGTTCTGCCCATTTTTTAAATTGATTTTATATAGCTGGGCAGGCCTTCATCGCGATCGCGATGGGCCTGCTGCATATGCGGAGGGTACTGGCCCAATGGCCTTTGCATTCGCGTGGGAACGAATGAATTTGCATAGAGCTAGGCCCAGTGGCCTTCGCGTTCACGGTGACTTGGCCGCGTTCGAATAGGAGAAATGGGCTCCCCCCCCAGGCCCACTTAACTCACTGCATTCACGTGTGCATGCCCGCGTTCGTGAAGGTTCTCCCCCAAGTGCTTCGCGTTCGTTTCCAAGGCCACTCGTTCACATAGAACAAAATGACCCCAGTGCACTTTTTACTCTACACGTTCACGTGTGAAGCAACGGAACGCGAAGAACACTTCGCACGTGCACCCGAAACAGCAAAAACAACAGACTTTAACTTGTTCAAAACACCTCGAAGCCTACCCGAAACTCACTCGATCCCTCGGGGCTCCAAACCAAACATGAACGCAAGTCTAAAAATATCATACGGACTTGCTCATGTGATGAAATCACGGAAATAACATCCAAAACTATGAATTTAACCTCAAAACTCATGATTTTTCTCAAGAACACTTCAAATTTCTAACTTTTCAACTGTATGTCCGAATCACGTCAAATCAACTCCGATTCTCACCAAATTTCATAGATATGACTTAATTATCATAATAAATCTGTATCGAGCTCCGGAATCAAAATACGACTGTTTCAAACATTTATTCATTTCTTTATTTCCTTAAAAATTCAGCAAAACCATTTTCTTCAAAAATTGATGTCTAAAGTTAGGGACCTCGGAATTCAATTTTGGGCATACGCCCAAGTCCCATATTTTACTGCGGACCTACCGGGATCATCGGAACACAGATCCTGGTACTAGAAATGTTTACCAAAGTCAACTAAAACTAAATTTTAAATTCCAAAAAAATTTATTTGTCATATTTTCACATAAAAAGCTTTCTAGTTTCACGCCTGGACTGCGCACGCAAATCGAGGTAAATAAATTTAATCTTTTTAAGGATAATGAGCCTGGAATGGAGTATTAATTCGTAAAATGACCCTTTGGGTCATCACATTACAAGGCAATTAGCAGATAAATGCATTAACAACAATAATAAATGAGACCAGACACCAATGTCACTCATTCACTCAGCCCTCAATGCACACTCTCAATAGGTACCTGCGCTCACTGGAGGTGTTCAGACTCCGGAGGGGCTCCTACATCCCAAGCGCTAATCTGCACGGACCACTCACGTGCTGCACGGACAACTCACGTGCTATCATATCATATCTGGATCCGTACAGACAAGTCATGTGCTATAGTACAATCTGGATCCGCACGGACAACTTACGTGCTATAGTACAATCTGGATCTGCACAGACAACTCGTGTGCTATAGTACAATGACTCACAACAGGCCCTCAGCCTCACTCAGTCATGTGCCTCTCTAGTCTAACAGTTTTCAACAAATAAGAGAAAGCAGTCCAAATCAAGTATTACAGTATATCAGAAAGGTAATAGAGACTGAGGTAATCATGTACAAGAATTTCTATGACTGAGTACAACTAGTGTGAGCATGAATAAAGCCTAAGCATGACCTCTAACATGAAGGCAGTCAAGTTTAATAGACATGTAAACACATAAACACAGATAATGGCTATTAGGCCTCACAGCCTCTCAGAACGGACCAAGTCGCAATCCCTCGCGGCGTACACCCACACGCCCTTCACCTAGCGTGGGAATCGCCTCCAAATAGTCACATGATATATTTCTACGGGTTTATACCCTCAAAGCTAGAGTTAAAACTGTTACTTACCTTAACAACGTAGAATCCTACTTCGGATGCCTTTTCCCCTCGACTCGGTCTCCAAAATCTCCAAATCTATCCAAAATCAGTATATTATCATCAATATACACTAAAGAAATGAATCCCACATGAAAATAATCAAATTAGACGAAAAATCCCGAATCCGGTCAAACCTATCCCCCGGGTCCACGTCTCGAAATCCGATAAAATTTACAAAACTAGGAAACCCATTCATTCATGGATCCATCCATATCAAATTTATCTAAATCCGACTTCGAATCGACATTCAACTCTCAAAAATCCATGTTATGAAGTTTCTACAATTTTCCCCCAATTTTCCTCCCAACTCACTAATCGAATGATGAATTCAATGATATATTCATGTGTATTAACCAATTAGGTGTTAGAATAACTTACATTTCTTGAAAAAACCTCAAAAAACCGCCACAAACCGAGCTCCTTAGGCCAAATATGAAATAAAGCCCTGAACTTCATATTTATAGTGCACCCCTCGGATCCTTACTTCGCTTACCGCCAAATTCTACCGCCCCGTGCTTGCCTCTCCACGGTCCGCAGAATTTCAACCGCGGCCACGAAAGTCTCCAGCTCCCGCGGTCGCGACCAATCTTCCGCTGTCCGCGTCAGCCTCCACCGCTGACCGCGGAATCCTGCCGACTCTGCGAAGTCCTACCGATGTCCGTGCAAATCCAGCGCGGTCTGTACTCCCAACTTCAAAAACCAAACACCAGCAACATCGACAGCCTTTTTCAACAGCTAAACTCATTCGTTAACCCTCCAAAACACATCCGAGGCCCTCAGGACCTTCACCAACAATACTAACAAGTCCCATAACATCATTCAAACTTAGTCGAACCTAAGAATCCCGCAAAACAATACCAAAATACCAAATTACCTAGGATTCAAGCCTAAGGATTCCTAGAATTCCAATTTCGCCAAACCAAGCCTAATTATACCAAACCGATACAACACAACACAGTTAAACCACACATAACTAAGAAGAAATGGAGAAACGAGGCTATAACTCTCGGAACGATCGGACGTGTCGTTACAGTGGGATTCCAACAACGAAAGCAATAGTGACACGCTCACACTTCTACTTAGGAATCTGTATCTTCGGAATCAAACCACCGGGTCTCTGATGCTCATACTTTACTTGCTGAAATTTTATATACTGAGCTACATAGGCAACTATATCCTTTTTCATCCTCCTCCATCAATAATGCTGCCGCGGGTCCTGATACATCTTGGCGGTGCCCGGATGAATGGAATACCGAGAACTGTGGGCCTCCTCAAGAATCAACTCACGAACTTCATCCATATTAAGCACACAAACATGGCCTTGCATCCTCAAGACCCCGTCATCTCCAACAGTAACCTGCTTGGCACCACCATGCCGCACTGTGTCCCTAAGGACCAACAAATGAGGGTCTTCATACTGCCAATCTCTGATACGCTGAAACAAAGAAAACCGAGCGACTGTAAAAGATAGAACACAGATGGGTTCTGAAATATCCAACCTCACAAACTGGTTGGCCAAAGTCCGAACATACGATGCAAGCAGCCTCTCACTAACTGGAATGAGCACAAGGCTACCCATACTCGCTGCCTTTCTACTCAAGGCGTCGGCCACCATATTGGCCTTCCCGGGATGATACAAGATGGTGATATCATAGTCTTTCAATAGCTCCAACCACCTCATCTTCTTCAAATTGAGATCTTTTTTCTTGAACAAATACTAAAGGCTCTGATGATCCGTGAAGACCTCCCACGACATGCCGTAAAGATAGTGCCTCCAAATCTTTTGCGCATGGACAATGGCTGCCAACTCTAAGTCATGGAAAGGGTAATTTTTATCATGAAACTTCAACTGTCGTGATGCATATGCAATCACCCTACCCTCTTGCATCAATTCCGCTTCGAGCCCTACACGGGACACATCACAATATACCGTATAAGATCCTGAACTTGTGGGCAACACCAACACTGACGTTGTAGTAAAAGAAGTCTTGAGCTTCTGAAAGCTCGTCTCTCACTCGTCTGACCATATGAACGAGGCACCCTTCTAGGTTAACCTTGTCAACGGGGATGCTATAGATGAAAATCCCTTCATAAATCGACGATAATAACCCGCCAAACACAAGAAACTCCTGATCTCTGTGGTTGAAGTGGGTCTAAGCCAGTTCTGAACTGAATCAATCTTCTTAAGATCTACTTGAATTCCCTCTAATAAAACGTGGCCCAAGAAACCGACTGAATCCAACCAAAACTCGTACTTCGTAAATTTAGCATACAACTGGCTGGCTCTCAGAGTCTGAAGTACAATCCTAAGATGCTGCTCATGCTTCTCTCGACTGCGAGAGTAGATCAAGATATCGTCAATAAACACAATCACAAAGGAGTCCAAATAAGGCTTGAACACTCGGTTCATCAAATCCATGAATGTTTCTGGGGCATTTGTCAACCCAAAGGACATCACTAGAAACAAATAATGCCTGTACCGAGTCCGAAAAGCAGTCTTAGGGACAACAGATGCCCTAATCCTCAACTGATGGTAGCCAGATCTCAAATCAATCTTCTAAAACACGTTGGCACCCGGAAGCTGATCAAATAATCATCAATCATTGGCAATGGATACTTGTCCTTGATGGTGACTTTATTCAACTGCCGATAATCTATACACATCCTAATCGATCCATGTTTCTTGTTCACAAACAACACAAGTGCACCCTAGGGCGAGACACTAGGTCTATTTAAGCCCTTATCAAGCAAATCTTGCAACTATTCCTTCAATTCTTTCAACTCTAGCGGGGCCATACAATATGGAGGAATGGAAATGCGCTGAGTGCCCAGAGCCAAATCAATACAGAGATCAATATACCTATCAAGTAGCATCCCCGACAGGTCTACAGGAAACACCTCTGGAAACTCATGAACAACTGGCACTGAATCCATGGAAGGAACCTCCGCACTAGAATCGCGGACATAAGCCAAATAAGCTAGACACCCTTTCTCGACCATATGCTGAGCCTTCACATAAGAGATAACCCTATCGGTAGAATGGCTAGAAGTTCCTCTCCACTATGATCGAGGAAAACCCGGCAAGGCTAAGGTCACCTTCTTGAGGTGGCAATCCAATATAGCATGAGAAGGTGACAGTCAATCCATACCCAAAATGACATCAAAATTGAACAAATCGAGAAGTTTCAGATCTACACGAGTCTCAAGACTCCCAATGGTGACCACACACGAAAAATAAACACGATCTACAAAAATAGCATCCTCTACAAGTGTGGATACATACACAGGAGCACTCAAAGAATCACGAGGCACAACAAAATATGAAGCAAAATAGGATGACACATAGGAGTAAGTAGATCCCAGATCAAATAGAACTGAAGCAACTCTATGGCAAACCGAAACAGTACATGTAATAACAGCGTCAGATGCCTCAGCCGCAAGCCTGGATGGAAAAGCATAACATCGGGTTTGGGCCCCACCACTCTGAACCACATCCCTAGGATGACCTCTAGCTGGCTAGCCTCCACGTCTACCGACTTGACCTCCATCTCTAACAGTTTGGCCTCTGCCTCTGGATGCCTGACGCCTGCGTCTAGCTAGCTGAGCAGGCAGTATAGCCACTGGTGTCGGAACCATGGCACGAGAACCCCAATGATGTGGCGGGATGCCTAATAATTTCGGACAGGTCCTCCTGATATGCCCATAACCACCACACTCGAAACATCCATCTTGGTACTGTGGCTGTGGAAACTGAGACTAACCCGAACGGGCCGGATAAACACGGTAATAACTCTGAATAGGAGGTACACTGATAGGAGCTGGTGGTGCATTGTAGGTTGGCTGTCCAGAATAAGGCACATAAGGACCACGACTCCCTGAAGCACTATGGGATGCCTGAAGCGCTAAATGAAATGGCCTGAGAGGATGGCCCCTACCAAAAACACCCCTTCCTCCAGATGAGGCGCCGCTGAACCCAACGGAATGACGAGGTCTCTTGTCAGACCCCTGACCTCCCTGTGCAAGAATCATCTCGACTCGCCTGGCGACATTAGAAACCGCCTAAAAATATATCTCACTCCAAGTCTCCTTAGCCATCTGCAATCTGATAGGTTGAGCAAGTCCGTCAAACAACCTCCTCACCCTCTCTCTCTCGGTATGAAGTAGAAGAAGAGCATGACGGGCCAAATCCACAAAACGAGTCTCATACTGAGTAACAGTCATACTGCCCCCTGGAGACGCTCGAACTGATAGCGATGCTCTTCTTTCAATGTGATAGGAATAAACTTCTCTAGGAAGAGCTGAGAGAACTGGTCCCAAGTAAGAGCAGGCGACCCAGCTGGTCTAGTCAAAAAATAATCTCTCCACCATTTCTTGGAGGAACCAGTCATCTGAAATGCAGCAAAATCAACCCCATTGGACTCTACTATACCCATGTTCCATAGAACCTCATGACAACTGTAAAGATACTCCTGGGGATCCTCTGAAGAAGCACCACTGAAGTGAACTGAAAAGATCTTGGTAAACCTGTTCAACCTCCAAAAAGCCTCAGAAGACATAGCTGACCCATCACCGGTCTGTGCCGCAACAGCCGGCTGAACTACTCCAACTGGATGAGATGTTAGAGTCTGATACTGGGGAGCCATCTGCTCCGGAGTGTGAGTAGCAGGAGTCTAGGCTCCTCCTCCAGCCCGAGAGGCGGTTGGTGCCATAGGAAATGCGCCAGCGTGGGCCACACTCTCCACAAGGCCCACCAAACGGACCAAAGCGTCCTGAAGCACTAGGGTGGCAATGAACCCCTCTGGAACCTGGGCTGGTCCGGTAGGAATAGTCTGGGCTGGAACCTCCTCGTCAAACTCTACCTGAGGCCGCTGCTGGTGCTGCTGTTCAGGCTCTAGGCTGAGCCCTACCCCTGCCTCGGCCTCTTGCATGGCCTCGACCTCTACCCCTCGTAAGAGCTTCCACTGGAGGCTATGGCTGCTGCTCAGCTGAAGATGCGGTACATGTTCTCGCCATCTGCGAGAGAATAAGAGTAGAAGAGTTCAATTAACATTGAGAGAACAAAATTGCACGATAGAGAAAAATAGAAGTGAAATTTGTTCCTAAACTTCATAGCCTCTGGGAGATAAGTACAGACGTCTCCGTACTGATCCCCCAGACTCTACTAAGCTCGCTCATGAATTGTGAGACCTAGGAAATCTAGTGCTATGTTACCAACTTGTCACGACCCGAATTCCCACCGATGAGACCATGATGGCACCTAACATTTCACTTGTTAGGCAAGCCAATGCTAGGGAATTATTAAGCAAATCCGTATTCAATTCAGTAAATAACAGCAATCAAACTAAAACGAATTAAAATGAGTGCGGAAATATATAACAGCCTTAATATATAATACTACCCGGATCTGAAGTCACAACTCACGAACTTCTTACTACAAGTACAAGTCTGATAGAAACACAACTGTTTTGAAAGGAAAGAAACAGTAAAATGTAGTGTCTAGAAGGGGACTCCAGGGTCCACGGACGCCGGGTGATCTACCTTGGGTCTCCTGTCGGATGAATCCAGTAGCTAACCTCACGATCAGCTCGGACCAGCACAAAAATCTGCACAAGAAGTGTAGAGTGCAGTATCAGTACAATCGACCCTATGTACTGGTAAATGCCAAGACTAACCTCGACGAAGTAGTGAAGAGGCTAAGGCAGGTCACTAACACTACAATCTGTAAGCAGTATATATAATAAAAGCATAGGAAATGCAGAATAGAAGAAAGCAGTAAATTGCAAGAAATACAACAATTCTCGGAAATAAATCAACAGCGTTCAAAAATTACATACCCTTAAATGAAAAAGAGAATACCGTAAGGCTAACACAGCACAGGGAAACATAAACACATAGGTTGTTGCGGCGTGCAACCCGATCCCACCGTACATCTTATATTCCTCCCTTATTTCCTCATAATGACATAAATAATAATAAATATATATAGATGTGTTGCGGCATGCAACCCAATCCCACCATATCACAATAACACAATCATAGTTCACCTTTATTTCACCAAACAATCCACTCTTATTACACATGTTGCAGCGTGCAACCCGTTCCCCATACAATATCGACTCGCCCTTATTCCACCTCAATATATCACCCTTATTCCACCTGTTGCGGCGTGTAATCGGATCCCACCATATCAACATCAAGTTCTTAGTATACACAATAAATTCACAATTCAAATCACGGAAACCCTTCACAATACTTAAATACCAAACCGAAACAAATAGGAAACTTGTACACCATGAAAGTTCACATAAACAATACTACATAGGGAGACCAATTCATAAATTTACAATAACAAGGCACATATACACCAGCTTAAACAAATAGGAGACAATAAAACTATGGAAAGAACTAATATCATGAGCTGGAGGAAACAATGACTAACAAGTAGCAATTAGGCATGGGAATACATTTAGGGCATGAAACAATTAAGACAGGGAAGGAGATAATATAAGAAAAGCGAAAAAACAAGGAAAACAGATAATTTGGTGGTGCATAAGCACTCGTCACCTCACATATACGCCACTCACATGGAATTCACATAGCAAATAGCCTGGGGGATCCTAACTCCCTCAAATCAAGGTTCGACACAACACTTACCTCGCTCCAAAGGTCACTCAATGCTCAATCACATCTTTTCCTTTAGAATCCACCTCCAAATCACTCGTATCTATCCACAAACGATTCAACAATATCAATTATTGCTAAAGGAATCAAATACAATGCATAAATTTAGATTTCCCAAATTTTCTCCCATAAAATCAAAAATCGACCTCGAGCCCGCTTGGTCTAAACCCGAGGTTCGGACCAAAATCCATTCACCCACCCCCGAGCCTGATTATATAACTTATTTTGAAATCCGACCTCGATTCGTGGTCTAAATTCCAATTATACAAAATTCCCTAATTCTACCCAAACCCCCAATTTCCACCATGAAAATCCTAGATTTTAGGTTGAAAACTCATGAAATGTAATGGGTAGTTAAAAGAAAGCAGGTTAGAATCACTTACCAACAAATTGGGGAAGAAAATCTTTTAGGAAAATCGCCTATAGGTCTTCTAGTTTTGAAAATTTGAAGGAATGGAAACCTGTTTTGGTTCTGTTTTGAATAACTGGGTGTCAGGTATTCATCGCGTTCATGTGAATCCTGATGCGTTCGCGAAGAGCGGTGACCATTAGGCATACACGATCGCGAGAGGCTACACGCGTTCGCAAAGGTTTAGCCCCCCTGACCTCCGCATTCACAAGACAAGACCCGCATTCGTGTAGTGTAACCTTAAGTCCCCTGCGCAGCCTAACTAACGTTACGCATTCGCGTGCGACGGTCGCGTTCGCGTAGAGAAAACCCCCCAATGCTCTGCATTCACGACCATGGTCTCACGTTCGTGTAGTGTAAAATTCTCCCCCAACCCAGATCCACTACGCTATCGCGAGAATGGCTACGCGATAGTGAAGCACAATACACCAGAAAACCAGTTGCAGCAAAAACACCAGATTTTCTAAGTTCAATTCACCCTATAGCCTATCCGAAACTCACCCGAGACCTCAGGGCTCCAAACCAAGCATGCACACAAATCCTAAAATATCATACGAACTCGCTCGCACGATCATATACAAAAATAACACCTAGAACTATGAATCGGATACCAAATCAAATGAAATTTTCAAGAAAACTTTGAAACTTCGATTTTCACAACCGAACGTCCGAATCACGTCAAATCAACTTCGTTTCTCACCAAATTCGACATACAAGTCATCAATATTATAGTGGACCTGTACCGGGCTTCGAAACTAAAATACGGACCCGGTATCAATAAATCCAAACATCAGTCGATCCTTAAAAACCATAAAACTTTCAATTTTCAACAAAAATCAATAACTCGAGTTAGGGACCTCCGAATTTGATTTCGGGCATTTTTCCTGGTCCCAAATTACGATACGGACCCATCAGGACTGTCAAAATACGAATCCAGGGCCGTCTTCCCAAAACATTGATAGAAGTCAACTTAAATGAATTTTTAAGGAAAAATTCTCATTTTTATCAGTTTTTAACATATAAGCCTCCCGGGAAAACACTAGGACTGTGCACGCAAATTGAGGAATGTTAAAATGATGCTTTTGAGACCTCGAAACACAAAATTAGGTTAAAAAATATATGATGACCTATCGGGTTATCATAATATATGTACTTTTTTTCCTTCACTAAGATTTTTTCCTACATGATTTTTTCTTAGTAAGGTTTTAACGAGGCACATTATCTAGACATCCAAGGGGGAGTGTTCTGAAATATTATAATTATATTAGTGGATTTCTATAACTCCTAAAGAAGTTACCCCCACTACTCTTCTCCATTAAATTCCCACTACTTCTTACCATTATGGTTGTAACTCTCACACCTCCATAACCTCCTCCATGATCTTCCCCCATGATCTCAATAAGTTAATACCATGTTGATGACATCCCTTTGCATTACCTATATCATCCTATAAATAGAGAGTCTGGGCATCACATTGTACACACTTGAATAAATGGAAGAAATAAGAATCTCCCCTCTCTTGCTTCGTGCATTATTATCTATTTTCTTGTATTATATCATTGCTTTGAGCTAAGTTTCTTAACATTTTCTTACATTTTCCCCTCTCTTGTCCCTCTTTCATTTTGTTTTTACAGATAACAGCATAACTTTCAGTTTTTTTATTTGGATCTTTGAAATATTTTCCACCCTTCAAAAGTATTGCAGAAAACTCATCATTTAATTCAACGATAAGAAATAGTAGCAACAAAAAGTACTACTTTCATCAATTTAGATTCTTGCTTCTAATTTCTCAATTTCTTATTTCAATTTTTGCATACCTACTAATTACAATCACCTTAACACAACCTTTACCCAAAACCCAAATGTTATTATTTGGGTTGCTAACATAATCAGCCCTCTAACAAATTAAATTCTTCTATATCGGTCCTATAGATCACCGAAAATGGCAAACTTCTCATTAATGGTCAAGTTCAGAATATTTTGTGGTCTCTCTTTGAACCAAATTCGGGTGAAGAACATCGCTAAAATCCTAGGACTCCGGAATTTTTGTTTTTCGACCGGAAGAAGTTCACTAGAGACCAAAGAGGTTGCATGCAAAAGTTTTTTTGGCCTTCCTATAGATCCCCATGCTATTTCAAAGTCAGGTGAAAGTGAAGGTGGATATCGGCTCAATGGATAAAGGAACATACGCTGCCGATGAATTTGATTTTGGTCTAGATGGAGTTACAGGTACAGGGGATGGGATCTAATCCTTTTTCTTTCTTTTATATAATTTTGTTTTCTTGATAAAGTCAAAGAAATTAAAAGGTAAACCCATTTCCACGTGTCTAGCTTTAAGAAGTTTCATAGTCAAAATTTTGTATATTTGTGTGTGTATTTTGGCTCTTTACGCGCCTAACATGGATGAATATCACTTTCCTTCCACGTCAGCAGATAAGGTTGTATTAATTTTATTGTGGACAACAATAGGGTGGTAAAGAGACGTTGGTAAAGTTAAAATGGATCACTCAGTTTTCTTGATAAGTTTAGGGTGCAATTTATGTATTTTACCATATATAACACAAAGGTAGTAGAAAGATTCAACTATCTTTTCCATTATAAACACGATCAAAGAATAGAAAAAACGTATCATTATAAATTATCCTGAAGAACGTTTGTTGCTATTAGTTGTTTCACGATCCATTTAATAACTTTACAAGTTTTTCTCCCCTAAAATTGATTTAGCTCGTTCATTTCTAAATCCCACTTAATATTCTGATATAATAATGTGTGTCCGAACGGTATTATAGTATGGCAATTAGCTTGCCAATGATTATTAACCATATGTCACGATCCGAAATTTCTACTTACGGGATCGTAATAGCGCCTAACATTTCACTTGCTAGGGGAGCCAACGTTAGAGAATACTTTAAGCCAATTTTAGTCAATTTCAACAACAGAATCAATTAAACTAAATAGAAGCTAAAACTAAAACGCGGAATAACATAAAGCCTATAATATTTGATACAATTCGGATCTGGAGTCGCAACTCACGAACTTCTAAGATTTACTATAAACAGAGTCTGATAGAAATACAACTCTTGTGAATGAAAAGAAACAGTAAAATAGGGAAACTAGAAAGGGACTCCAGGGTCTGCGGACGCCAACAGATCTACCTTGAGTCTCCAATAAGAATGTCCAAACTGCTAAGCCTCACAATCAGCTAGGGCTGGTACCAAAATATGCACAAGAAATGCAGAGTGTAGTATGAGTACAATCGACCTTATGTACTCGTAAGTGTTGGGCCTAACCTCGACGAAGTAGTGACGAAGCTATTACAAGACACCCACATAATAAACTTGTGCAGATAACAGTATATGTACAAGATAATAACAAGTAACAGCTAAACATGTACAATTGGGAGAGGGACATGCTAAAGGGGGTACAAGATATATGAGATACAACTGAAATGATAACCAGAAACGTCAATATGCCTTTAACCAGTGAAAACAATTAAGCACAATAAAGAAAATTGCACGACATCATCCTTCATACTTTTACTTTCAACCTCACAATGAAACAATGACACTGCACGACATCACCCTTCATGTTTTTACTCTCAACCTCACAATATAAATCAATAGATACGGAATGCAAATCGAGAAAGGCTAAAATGAGGTATTTAAGGCTTCAATACGCAGAATTAAGTTCTAAAATATAAGATGACCTATCGGGTCATCACATTCTCCACCTATAAAACAACCGTTCGTCCTCGAACAGACATGGAAAAGTACCTGAACTGGGGAAAAGGTGGGGTATCTACTCCGCATGTCTGACTCGGACTCCCAAATAGCTGCATCGACGGACTGTCCTCTCCACTGCACTCGGACTGAAGGATAACTCTTCGACCTCAACTGACGACAACAAGTAACAGCTAAACATGTACAATTGGGAGAGGGACATGCTAAAGGTGGTACAAGATATAAGAGATACAACTGAAATGATAACCAGAAACGTCAATATGCCTTTAACTAGTGAAAACAATTAAGCACAATAAAGAAAATTGCATGACAATGTTTTTTGTATTGTTGTTTTTCAGGTTATAAAAGATCTAGGGAAGTGACTTCCGCCAAGTTGGTTACCTAACAAATTGAGAGCTTTAGAACATATTTGGTTGGTCGGGATATAATATAGCAATCACACGTGATTTCTCACTCTATAGCTTCGGTAGTTTGGGTGATTTTGCCCAATTTGGCTTTCTCAAGTCCAAATGGGTATTTAATGAAACAAGTGATAGATGCTCAAGTCGGGTCTTACTATCTCTAGAATCAACCCTTTAATTGGGGCTATCAATTTCTTGAGTTCACCCCAATTTCTTGTTAGCCAAGTTTCCTAGACTTAGTCTCTCTTTCTCAAGTAGAGACTAAGTCAATTAGGCATGAATCAATATTTGCAACCATCAATTCTTAAATTCAAGAAAGAATAGGTTAAATATCATATTCTTAATCATAAATAAACCCTAAATTAATCACCCATTAGGTACCCATAATAGGGTTGGGTCACAACCTAGCTAAGGGTTTAGCTACTCATAGGCAAAAATGAAGAAATTAAAGAAGAAACTAAGGTTAAACTCATAATAGATGATTAAGAGAAGAAAATCAAATGTTAAGATGATAATTTATTACAAGGTAACCCAAAACAGTAAAAAAAAAACGGATGTCTATTCTCAGGTGTTCCAACTTAACCTAAAAATGACAAAAAGATCTATTTATACCCAGCTAAAATTATTAGACAAAATTTCCCATGCGGAAGTTGTGCGTCCGCAATTCTGTGTGCGCTCCGCACTTTGAAGTTGACTTGATAGGATGGCCTTCTGCAACTACATAATTCTGGGGTGTGGCCGCATTGTGCAGACCACACATTCTTAAATGCGGCCGCACTCTTGGGCTTGAGCTGGACATGGCCAATTTCTGTGGATCACACATTTATGAGTGCGGTTTATTTTAGCATAATAGTGCGGTCCGCACTTCTTCTGGCCCCCAAAATACCATCTCTCTGAACCTTGTCTTCTGCGGCCGCACAATAATTATGCGGTCCACACTTTGTCAAGGAATTTTGACAGTGGCTCTTCATTTCTTTGGCTTGTTTCCTAATATTCCTGCAAAAAAACACATTTCATTAGTTCTCGAGAATACCTTTAAGCATTTTTGAGCTAAAACATAAGTAAAAGAGAGTAAATAAGCAATCAAAATCCCCTACTTATCAGTTCTGCCAAGAGATGGTGGAAGGATTTTATATTGACCAGACCAGCTGGGTCGCCTGCTCTTACTTGGGACTAGTTCTCTTAGATATTTCTTGAGAAGTTCCTTCCTGTCACATTGAGAGAGCAGTATCATCGCCAGTTCAAGCGTCTTAGCAGGGCAGTATGACTGTTACTCAATATGAGACCTATTTCGTGGATTTGGCCCGCCATGCTATTATTTTTCTTCCTACCGAGAGAGAGAAAGGGTGAGGAGGTTTTTGTAGGGACTTGCTCAGCCTATCAAGTTGCAGATGTCTAAGGAGAATGGGAGTGAGATTTCTTTTTAGGCGGCTACCAATTTCGCCAGGCGAGTCCAGATGGTTCTTACACAGAGGGGAGGTCAGGGGTCTGACAAGACGCCTCGTCCTTTTGGTGGGTTTTGCGGTGCCTCGTCTGGAGGCAGGCCTTAGTTTTAAAATTACAAGCATTTTCATAAAAATTAGAAGTAGAAAGAAACAACTGAATATGTGAAACTGCAATTTGGCCACGTCAGACACTTAGACTAGATATATACCTAATCCAACATAAGTTCTCTATGGAATCGACCCCGACTCGTGTTGGGTATATATAATTACATCGACTGCCTCAGAATCCTAATTAGTGGTGTAAGTTTGGGCGACATTAATTTTTGGCGCCCTTGCCGGGGAGCTAAAAATGGATTTTTTTCTATATATTTGGTTTTGTGTGTGACTTGTCTTTTTTTCCTTCCGGGTTACCAATTTTTTTTTGTGAATTGATTATAGGTACAAAAATGGCTCTCAACAATGATCCTCTTAGAAATTTTCCATTGGGGGAGGAAGTGGACGATGACCATGGTGATGAGGTTCCTCTTGAACCTCAAGTGAATAGGCGAGGCCGACCGCCTCATGATAATATTCCCGTCCCTCCCCCACCTCCACCAAGAGAGGATACACGTCAGGTGTTACCAAATGAAGGTTATGCAAGTGCCATAGTCTCGCACCGCATTAGGGCGGGAAACTTTAAAACCACCAATGTGATGCCTACATTGCGTGGGGATTTTTCACCGGAGCTCCGAGCCAAAATGCATACAAGCACCTCAAAGGGTTTGTGGATACTTGTTAGGGGAGCAAACAGACCAATGTCTCCGAGGATTCTCTAAGGTTGAGGCTATTTCCCTTCTCTCTAGGGGGAAAGGCCTTGGATTAGTTAGAAATATTTCCCAACCATTCCATCCATACATGGGATGAGTTGGCAGAAAAATTCATTACCTAGTTCTTTTCGCCCGGGCATATGGCTAAGCATCGAGAGGAGATTCTAGCTTTCAAGCAAGAACCCAATGAGCCTTTGCACGAGAATTGGGAGAGGTACCATACCATGGTTAAATAGTGCTTGAATAATGATATGACTAAGGTCATGATCCAACAAACCTTCTACAGGGTGATCAACACTACAAATCAATGTGTAGTCAACTAACTTGCCAGTGGGAAATTTATGACAACACCATATGCCAAAGCTTGTGAATCTTGGATGAAATGGCGGATACTTCATCGTCATGGTAAAGTAGAGCTACTGTTAATCAAGGTGATCCAAATGTGATTTATTTGCGCAAGGAATTGCATGATGATGGGCAAGAAATTGCCGAGTTGACGACCACAATTAATCAATTGGCCAAAGATCAAATTCAACAAGTTCAAGGTCCTAAGCAAGTAAATGCAATGGAAGGTGTCAATACGATGATGAAAAAAGAACCCCGATGTATCAACAACCAAGTAACCCGCCTCCTTATTCGACCCATGGTTTTAAATCTTCCAATAATGAGATGGGAAGGATTGATAATATGTTCAAACAAATGATGGAGAAAAATGCCGACTCCGATTCTCAACTAGCCTCTCACAACACTTCAATCCGAAATTAGGAGGTTCAATTGGCGAAAATCTCGCAAGCTGTAAAAACTCGTCCTAATGAGGCACGACCTAGTGATATGGTGTTGAACCCAGAGGGTGGGAACAACATGGGACATGCCATGGCCGTAACCACACGGAATGGAAAAAATGGGGAGCCAACAACATCAAACCAAAGAAGAGTTATGGATGATGATGTAGTGATTCAAGATGATGAAAGTCCAAGAAATATGGTTCCAGATAATGAAGACGTGAGAATTAATATTGATGAAAATGTGGAGGAGATCCAAGAAGAAGTGAACCCATCTAGGAAACACGTGATTGACATACCAGAACCGGTAGTGCCAAAGGCCAAGGCACCAATGCCAAGGCCTCCTCCTCCATACCCTCAAAGGCTCACCAAGCAAAATAGTGAGAACCATTTCAAGAGTTTATTGACATGATGAAAAACTTAGCCATTCATGTTCCATTGGTTGAGGCGTTAGAACAAATGCCCGGTTATGCAAATTTCATGAAGGATTGGTGAGATAGAAAAGATCAATGAATTGTGAGACTATCAAGATGACACATCAAGTGAGTGCTATTGTGCACTCAATGGCTCCGAAATAGGAAGATCCCGGCGCTTTCACAATCCCTTGCACTATTGGGAGCGCCGACTTTGCCGAAGCTTTATGTGATCTAGGGGAAAGTATCAATTTGATGCATAACTCGATGTTTAAAACATTGGGAATTGGGCAACCAAGACCCACATCTATGAGGCTACAAATGGAGGATCGTACTATGAAGAGACCATTCGGTATTATTGATGATGTGTTGGTTCGTGTTGATAAGTTCATCCTTCTGGCGGACTTTGTGAATTTTGATTGTGAAGTGACTATGAGGTGCCTATTATCTTGGGTATACCTTTCCTTGCTATGGGGAAGGCTCTTGTTGATGTGGAAGCCGGTGAGCTCACCTTCCGGGTGGGCGATGAAAAGGTGGTTTTCCATGTGTGCAAATCTATGAGGCAACCGAATAGCAATGAAGTTTGTTCGTTTGTGGACTTAGTGACCGAATTGATTGTTGAATGCTAGTGCTGTGATAAATGTTGATGATACCTTGGAAGTAGTATTGCTTAATCATGATGATGATGAGAAGGAAGGATATGTGGAATGTGTAAATTCATTGCAAAGAATAGGGTCATACACTTATGAACCCCAAAAATTCTCCTTAGATCTTGAGAACCGGAAGACTCCAACAAAACCCTCAATCAAGGAGCCTCCCACTTTGGAGTTAAAGAAATTTCCTCCACATCTCAGGTATGAGTTTCTTGGCCCATTTTCTACTTTACCATGTTATTCATTTCTCTTGCTTGACTAGCATGCAGGTAGATTCGACTTTGGCGGTGCTCCAAAAGAGGAAGAAATCTATAGGATGGACATTGGCAGATATTCGGGGTATAAGCCCCGGCTTTTGCATGCACAATATTATTTTTGAGGAGGATTCCAAACCCTTCATTGAACATCAAAGAAGATTAAATTAAGCAATGCAAGAGGTGATGAAGAAGGAGATCATAAAATGGTTGGATGTCAGGGTTGTTTACCCCATTTTCGATAGCTCGTGGACCTCTCCGGTGCAATGTGTCCCAAATAAAGGGGGCATGACTGTGGTAATAAATGACAAGAACAAGTTGATCCCGACAACAACGGTCACCGGTTAGATAGTGTGCATGGACTATAGGAAGCTCAACAAAGTCACTCGGAAAGATCATTTCCCGCTTCTATTTCTTGATCAAATGCTTGATAGGTTGGCCGGACGAGCTTTCTATTGTTTCCTTGATGGATATTCCGGCTACAATCAAATTCTTATTGCTCCGAAGGACCAATAGAATACTACTTTCACTTGTCCTTATGGCACTTTTGCATTCTTGTAGATGCCATTTGGGTTATGCAATGCACCAATGAATTTTCAACGGTCTATGATGGCCATGTTCACCAACATGGTGGAGGACTTTCTTGAGGTCTTCATGGATGACTTTTCCGTGGTCAGGAGTTCTTTTGATGATGATTGCTTGAAGAACTTGGACAAAGTATTGGAAAGATGTGAGGAAAAAAAATTGGTTTTGAATTGGGAGAAATGTCACTTCATGGTCGAGGAAGGCATTTTCCTCGGCCACAAGATTTCAAAGCATGGTATTTAGGTCGACAAGGCCAAAATTAAGGTGATCTCTAAAATCCCACCCCTACATCAGTGAAGGTAGTGAGGAGCTTCTTGGGTCATGTGGGGTTCTATCGCTGATTCATTAAGGACTTTTCTAAGGTGGTAAACCACTTGTGTAAACTTTTGGAGAAGGATGCTTCCATTTCAACGAGGATTGTATGAAGGCATTCAAATTGCTCAAGTTCAAATTGACTACTACTCTTATTATCACTGCACCAGATTAGAGCTTGCCTTTCGAGCTCATGTCTGATGCAAGTGATGTGGCGGTTGGAGCGGTGTTGGGGCAACGTATCAATAAAATCTTCCATCCGATCTACTATGCTAGTAAGACCACGAATGATGCCCAAGTCAAATACACAGTGACCGAAAAAAAGCTCCTTGCTATTGTCTTTTCTATGTAGAAGTTCTGCCCGTACTTGATGGGTACAAAGGTGATTGTGCACACCGACCATGCGGCGCTTCGATATTTGATGAGTAATAAATATTCTAAAGCAAGATTAATGCGGTGGGTGCTTCTATTGCAATATTTTGATCTAGAGATTCAAGACCACACGGGTAGTGAAAACCAAGTGGCGGACCACTTGTCTCGTTTGGAGGAGGAGGGGAGGCCACATGACGGCCTTGAGATAAATGATAACTTCCCCGTCGAGAAACTTCTAGCCATTTCAATGACCGGTATGCCATGGTTCGCCGACTTCGCCAATTATCTTGTGAGTGGTATTGTACCGAATGAGTTCTCTTCAAACCAAAGGAAGAAGCTCAAACAGGATTGCCTTGAATATTATTGGGATGAGCCATATCTCTTCTGGATTTTTACCGATGGTGTGATTCGACGGTGTGTACCGGAGGAGGAACAAGTGAAAATTATTAAGGCTTGACACTCTTCACCATATGGTGATCACCATGGTGGAGCTAGAATGACAACAGAAGTGTTGAGTTATGGATTATATTGGCCTACTATTTACAAGGAAGATAGCGATCTCGTTAAGCATTGTGATGAATGTCCAAGGGCCGGTGGGATTTCTAAGAAAAATGAGATGCCCCTCACCACTATCATGGAGATTGACATTTTCGATTTGGGGGGAATTGATTTCATGGGTCCGTTTGTGAGCTCTTGTGGGAACACTTACATTTTGGTAGATGTGGATTATGTATCAAAGTGGCTTGAAATTGTGGCTTTACCCAACAATGAAGCTCAAAGTGTGGTGGCATTTTTTGTAAAAGAACATCTTCACGGAATTCGGTACTCCAAGAGACATTATTAGTAATAGGGGATCACAATTATCACAAAGTATGGTGTTACTCACAAAGTGTCGACCCACTATCACCCTCAAGCAAGCGGGCAAGTGGAAGTCGCCAACTTGGAGATCAAGAGTATTTGTCAAAGACAGTGAATGCCAACCAGCCGAATTTGTCAAAGAAACTTGATGATGCTCTTTGGGCTTATAGGACGGCTTACAAAACATCGATTGGTATGTCTCCATATCGGTTAGTGTTCGGGAAAGCTTGTCACCTTCCACTGGAACTTGAGCACAAGGCTATGTGGGCATTGAAGAAGCTTAATCTTGAATAGGATGTCGCCGCCAATTTAAGGGTGGCACAATTGAATGAGCTTGATGAATTATGGTACCATGCTTATACAAGTTCATCCTTATATAAGGACAAGATGAAGTACCTCTATGACAAGTACATCTGAAACAAGGGGTTCAAAGAAGATGATCTTGTGCTATTGATCCATTCTCGGTTACGGATGTTTCCGGGAAAGTTGAAGTCTAAGCGAGTGGTCCATTTGAGGTTGTTCATGTGACACCCTTCGGTGCATTGGACTTGAAGAACAAAAATGATGAAGTGTTTAGAGTCAATGGTCACCGGGTGAAGCATTATCTTGGCAAAGTTGATGATGGCCGCGTCGTGGCGTTAATCCATTTCAAGTGATTGATGGTAATCTGCGTCGTGCCGCGACGTTAAATCAGGCGCTTCTTGGGAGTCAATCCATGTTTCTTTTCATTTTTCATTTTCTTCCTTTTTAGATAGGTTTTGTATTGAGCTAACTGGTTTTGAAGTGATTTGCAGGAATGAGTGTGCATTGCACGTACTGTGCTCGAAAAAATTGGCCAAGTGTTGAAAAAGTGCAGACCGCACATTAAACGCGCAGACCGTACTTTTGTAAATGCAACCGCAGAGAGCCGCACAATTCTTTCTTCGGCCGCACAACTGGAGACCCAAAAATGTGAACTCTCTGAAGTTTTGAGTTGCAGGGAATAGGCCATTCTGCGTCCGCACACAATAATGTGTGGACCACACAAATTTCTGCGGCTGCACTCACTTTTGTGCGGACCGCAGATCTCAGCCAAGGTCCAGGTAAAGAGTGTGGACCGCACTCAAAATTGTGCGGCCGCACTCAACTCACTTTTTGACCGACTTGGTCCAACTATAAATAGGACCTTTGAACACTTTACACTCTCTGAGTTCTTTAGCCGTAAGCAAACACTGTACACTGCAAAATAATTCACACTCCACACTCACATTCGTTTCATCAAGTTTAGATTCTAACCTGCATCATTCCTCATCAGGTATGTTCAATCCATGTTAGATTTTTCTATAATTTTTCTTAATTTTTTGTTATTGATTAGTTTTGTTATTTGTAGGCCTAAAAATGTCAAATGATCTTCATATGTGCTTAAAACCATGTGGGTAATTTCATGTATGTTCATTGGGGAATGGGTAGACCATTGATCATATTTATTTGCAAATACCATGTCTAATTTGTGAAAAATTGCAAGAAACCTAAACTCAGTGCCGCTTAATTTCAAATTTGAATCGTGCGGTCCACACATGGCAGTTTGCGACCACGCTCAAGATTATGTGGTCCGCAGTGTCTCTTCTATAGGCTGTTTTCCTGCAATTTTCATGCAACTATTTATACAGTCTAACTGACTTATGTGCCTTCAATTGAAGACAATGGTTCGATCACGTGGTAGAGGCAATGAGAGCCATAGCCAAATAGCCAATGAGAGGTAAGGCCACAGAGCCCTCAGAATCCAGTTCATATGCCCCGTCTAGGGAAGCCTCTGAGGGTCATTCAATAGAGGTACAGCTTGCGGCCCAGTCCCAACCACCTAAAACCACTAGGAGATATTAATTGCGCAATGAACCTTCCACTACAGAAAGTTCTTCTGAGGGTTCTGATGTCGGTAGCCAGGATTCAGAGCCTTCCTCTACACCTACTCCTCCTGCACCAGTTACAATTGATGATGATGATGATGTCCCTGATGATGGTAGAGGAGGTGACACTCGAGTGGGCGGCCTAGAGAGGTCGAAGAAGAGGGAAAATGGGAGGATAGATTTGTGAGTTTGATGGCTTTCACAAGATTTAGAGAGTGGTGGCCCCAGATATCGCTCACACTTGAGCGGCAATTCTTAATTAAGGATTTGGATAAACACAATCCAAATATCCTTAGACAGTTCCGGGAGCGAAAGGGGTGGATGTGGTTCACCCAAAGTGTCAGAGATGAAAATAAGCACTTGGTACGGGAGTTCTATGCCAATGTGGCTCACATCAAGAAGGGTACCAAAATAACAAAAGTGAGGAATTTTAAAGTCATATTCGACGCTAGCACTCTGAACACTTACCTGGGATTTGAGGAGGTAGAGGCAGTCCAGCCCTGACTAGCTCAAATTTTGGCTGCTCAAGGACACCACCACCGTGGATCACAGCAGGGATTCCTATCCTCCGGGCCACCCTAAATTTTGAAGCAAAAGGGTGGCAGACTTTTGTGTGCAGCCGTATGGACCCAAGCAGGAATGAGAACAATATCCCACTTCCCCGAGCACTTCTGGTGGCATCTATTATGGTTAGGTACCCAATCAATGTGGGTGCCATCATGTCGACCAACATGACATTAGCTGTCCGAAAAGGTGTAAGCTCTTACCCATACCACAACAGCCTCACAGAATATTTCACTGATGCAAAGGTGGAGCCACATCATTTGATACAAAAGTGAGGGCCAAGAAGCCCTTCTCATGGTACTCCCTGCAAGGTGCGTACAACTCGAAGTTCAAGGGTAAGGCCACTACCACCGTTGGTCAGTCTGATGAGCTATCGGTGGTGGGTACAAAGTCTAGTGATGAGCCATCTACAACTCCTATGCCTACCACAACAGTAGGGTCTTCCACCAAGACAGCTGACATGCCACCACCTTCATCTTCTAAACTAACAACTTCAGTACCAGTGCCAGCCTCATCCACTTATCCACCCACTATGCTACGAGTCTCCCAAACATTGGTGAGCCTAAACAACTGCATGTAGACATCCACTTCTAAGCTATCTAACATATCCAGTATTGTTGCAGCATAGTCCTTTACTACATCAATACCACAGGTCCCTCCGGTAGTGGAGGAAACATTGAAGAAGATTATGGAGAACCAGAAGACCATTATGGATACACTGGTGGCTTATGGGGGAGCTATTGAGAAGTTGGGAAAGAAGGTGAAGAAGATGAGGAAATCCCAAGCTTCAAAGAAATCAGTGGAGAGATTAATAAATGAGGTGTCGAATATCGCAGCAACGGGTGATTGCCATTTGACCTACTGATGGAGACAGATCCATCAGTACCAGCAGACCCAACAGAACCATCAGCAGAGGCACCAGCTGGCTAGTCTGACGAGCCAGATCTTGCTGCCCACTCTGCTGAGGAGATGCTTCAAATGTTAGCCAACTATGTTGTTCCCCAACCAGATGATGATGAGATACAATTGGAGGAGCCCGAGGGTGGTGATGCTGCCAGTCACCCTGAGACCACATAGGGAGTTTTTTTTACTCTTTACCCTCCCTTGTTTTGATTTTGCTAAGAATTGAGGAAAATGCTTTTCTTATTCAGGGGAGTGGTCTATATTAGTTTGATTTGATGAAATTTGATGACATTGGCCAGTAATAACTTTAATACCTTTTTCTTTTTTCCTTATTTTCTCTTTCATTATGTATATATTCATCCATCTTGTATATATTCTATTCCTATCGATTTGTATATTCATTTTCCTTACTTTGAGTAGTTTATTTCATAGCTTCTTCATTTTGTTTTCTTAATAGTATAGCTTGTTATTCACTTTAAAAACTTCTTTTTCATTTATTATCTTCTTTTTATGTTTAGTTGAACAATAATCCTTTGATTTTCTTAATGTCACATTCTTTCCAAAGGTGGGTTTTGTGTGAAGTAGGTGGCTCTTCCCAACGATGGATGGCGTGACAACCTTCTTAAGGGATCGAGACTGTTTTTTATGTTTAGGTAGAAACAAGTAGTATTAATGAATAAATAAGGGTAAAGCAGGCTTCACTTGGTACCAACACACTTTACTACGCGTTTATGGTTAAAAATAAGTTTTTGGAAAGAAATGGCTCTAATTAGTGACCTTGTGACTCTTGTGTTGACTAAGGCAATCATTGAGTGGTTTAGTTGAACCATTAGCGATTTTCAATCTTGAATGCGGTTGTTGTGGACCCTCGAGTATATTATATTTAACAATCCGGTTGTTTGAGAGGTGAGGTATTTTTCTGCAAGTCCAAGTACCCGTGCGAATGGTCTAGAACTTGCTCTAAATGTGTTTCTAGGAGAATTTCTAAGTTAGCTTGGCTTGAGAAGTGATTGTGGATCTCCTTGATCCGTTTGACCGAGGGGAAGGTCTAAGGCACCCCTCGAGTCCCGTGGTTCTAGCACGGTCGCTTTATTGACTCATGTAAGGCTTAAATCAATTTTTAGATATTCTTGTATTTTATTAATCATAGCTTGTTTATTACCGCTTAATTAATTACTATATTTTATTAATTGTGTTTACCAAGATGCGGAACGCACACAAGGTACTTCTTTGAAATTAAATGTTATACCAAGGTACAGAATATACACATGGTTATAACATAATTATTTTAAATCTAAAGGCATCGAGACGCGAAATGCGCACATGATCCTTTTATTATTTAAGCATATCAACCCAAGGTCCGGGTATGAACACATGGGTTAATAGCATATTTAGAATATTAATTATCTTTGTGTATTTTATACTCGAGATATTTAATAGTATTTATTATTATTATTGTTGTTGTTGTTATTGTTATTATTATTATTATTATAATAATAATTATTATTATTAGTAGTAGTAGTACTAACATTAATCTTGAATTAGCTCCTAACTCGTCTCGCTCCCTCACAACTTTTTTTCTTTATCACTCTTTTGTTTCTTACGACGGGTTTGAATTAATTTGTAACCATATCTCTTCCTCACTTATATTTTTCCAATCCTACCTATCAAGCCATTACTATATTGTTTGGATTAACTATGAGATAACTTAGTTAAGTAAGAGCCTCCCTGCAGCAACGACTAAACTCATAACAAAATATAGGATGGAACGAAATAACCCAAACAATTAATTCACATGAAGCATAACAAAAATGTAAAAATAAATATAATAATCAAAACAAAGTTAAGAACTAGTTATTTAAGAATGGAACGCTCAATTCGGAAATATAAAACAAATAGCTTCACCTATCAAATATCTTGACAAGAATTACATGAATTTTCCTAAAAAGATGCACGTGACTAAACTGTGAAACTAAATAGAACAATTTGAATATTCATAAATCATAACAGTTAGTGACATAAAAATCAAGTAGTCCATCAATTCCATTTATGAAAATTGACTCTACAAGAAATCTTTGAAAAGATATTTTTAAGGCAAATAAACTTTTAGTAAACTTAACAATTTAAAATACATCCTAATCGTTATTTTCTTAAATTTAAACAAATATCAAATAGTCTTATAAATTATTTAGACACATGAACCTTTTTTTTTTATTAAGACAAATATATATCTAGAGATTTAAATTAGAGATCCTATTAAAGTTTAAAAGAAGTACTTTTTTATTTACATCTCAAAAAACATGCAAACCATTATAAACAAGAAATTAATAGATTCCATTCAAAGACAAAAGAGTGCAGAAAAGACAAAAGAAAAGAAGAATTAAATTTGAATTAAATTAATATTCATATGTTCCATCATACCTTTTTTGCTTCTGACTTTTTCACTTCTTTTTTTTCCTTTTTCATTTTTCTTCTTTCTTTCCTTCCTTTCTCTTTCTCGTCCTTTTCTTTGAGAGTCAGTCTTTTGCTTTGTCCTTTTTTTTGTCTTTTTCTCTTTCTTCTTGTTTGTTGCTTTTTCCTTCTTCTTTTTTATCTTTCTTGCAGTAATTTTTTCAATCTTCTGATTCCCTCCTTTTGTTCTTTTCCTTTTCTTTTGTTCTTTTTTTGTCCGTCTGTTTCCCCTCCTTTTTTCTTCCTTTTTAATGTATATACCCAACATATTATATATATATATATATAGAGAGAGAGGAGATAGAGTTGGAGTTGCAGTGGGAGAATGGGGTTGAGAGACCTGAGGCTAAGAAAAAGAATTTTTGGGAGTTAGTTAAGAATTATTTGAATTTTAAAAATGAAGATAAACAAAGCGGGTGGGATAATTAGGAGAATTATAAGATTAGTTAGCTAAAAAAATCAGATTTTTATTTTTAGATAAAGTTTGTTAGCTTAAAAAAAATTGTTTATTTTCGTTAGTTTTGTTTTTTTTTCTTTTATATTTTTTAACTTTTTTTTTCTTTCTAATTTTTAGATAAAACATGGAAAATCATATATATATATATATATATATATATATATATATATATATATA